>MU874368.1:1738-11926 GCA_036418205.1 Ostertagia ostertagi
TCTTACCGCGCCAGCGGTATCCTGTCGGGTATCCCTCAGTGGGAGTCAATCCTAGCGCTGGTTCTTTTCAAAAATTTTACGTACCTCTTCCCTTCCAGGGGGTCTCCATACGACCCCCGCTAGCATAGCAAATACGACCCCCAGCCCGTTGGTACCTGCACGAAAGGATAGTTGACCCTGGTCATATCGGCAGGCATCACATTGTAAATGGCCGGATCGCCCTATTGGCTACTATTTGTAAGGACGTCTACGGTGCTTAAATTAATATTATGAATGCTGTTGTCAGTAAATCCTCAACCCTGCCATGAACCGCCTTGACAGTACCCTCAATCTGACGTCACAACTCCAGTTCGGGGAAACATGTAGTTATGGAACCAAATGTTGTATAACACAAAGAGGCACCAAAATTTTATTCCAAAAGAATTCCAAAAGTTCACAAAATTCCAAATATTCCAAAAATCCAAAAAAAAACCAAAAAATTTGAAAAGAATCCTTTGAAATCTTCCGCGATATTTCGGTGTATAACACCTTCTTCAGGCATGTGTTTGCCTCAGCCAAATTTATAAAGCTGCCCTTACGGGAGCCGCGCCGTTGGAGTGGAACTAAATGGCTGTGGAACTGTCTGCCATTTTTACTCTACTGCTCTTTTTGTGGTTTCGAATCGGTGTCATCCATCGCCGCAACCGAAGTCTTTGCGTCACTGCTGAACATAAGCAGAAGCTTGGATTGTCGACTGCTGTTGTGCTGAATGCGTTTGCTGACAGTTTTTATGAACGGGAACTCGGGAGTGTTCTGCGGCGCTATCCATCACACAATTGTGTGCAGCTTAACATTGCACTGAGTGGGCTGGAGATGAACGCCGTCCCTCCTGCCGCTTTGACCAATGACATGCGCTCGTAAACATTCGAGAGCAGCGACCGAACGAATTCCATCAGCTGATAGAGAAAGGACTGTCCGTAGGCGAATCGCATCGGGTCTAACTACCAAAATTATCAAGGTGCAATCCATATCGGTCCCTGCACAGCTGGACAGCCGGACAGCGAGTTCCGTTGAGTAGCAACAGTTGCCACCTGAAATGCCCTCTGCGATGTCACCAGCTGCTACTCGCCGCTCATAATAGTCCATGTAGACAACAGACTCCCTCCCACCACGTCACGAGGATACGCAACGAAAATAGATCCGGTCCGTTGCGAACAATGAGAATGGCCGGATACAAGCAAAACTTACAGATGACGGTTTGTGACCCTACGACAAGAGTTAGAACCTTATCATTAAGGGAGGTCAAAGTTTGAAAATTCAATACTGGAATTTCAATTCTTCTACCCATCTTTCTTGAGAATCCGCGTATTTGTCGTTCCGTTGATCGTCTACTTCCTCCAGAAAGCGCTACCAACGTCTGTAGGCCAGTGTGGTTACGGTACTGGTATGAAAACTATTGTTACGGCTCGAAATCCGGCGCTAACGCAAGATACGGGGGCATGGTGGTTGTAATGCATCTCTTAAAACCGCGTAAAAATCTCCTCTTTGTATATTGGGACTGATGGTGAGTGTAAGGCGTGGAGGACAGACTCCTGTGCATGAGCAGTTCTCAGTCCCTGTGGGATTTCTTGCCCCCTCTTAGGCTTAGTCTCAGAGGGTGCCCCAAATCTTGCGATAGCGCTCGATATCCCAATCGGGTCTCATCCAGTAAGGGGGCATGTGGTGCGACAGTTCATATTGCATGAAGTAATCCACTTTTTTCAGGGGAGGGAAGCTCCGGGGTGGGTGTAAAAGTTAAGCGAAATGGTTCACGCACCCCGGGGATTCCCTCCCCTTGCAAAAATTGGAATTTCTGTAGCCGGCAAGAACTGTCACACCACATGCCCCTTTACTGGATGAGACCCTCTCAATATCGCGGTAGCTGAGAGTTGGCGGAACGAACAGCGAAAAATTGACCCCGCAACATGGTTCGAGTGAGGAAGGTGGTGTATGAGGTTCACCTTTCATGACTCTGTTTAAGTTCGTTCTACCAGCGATTCGTGTTCAAACTCAGTACTGACGATTCGTGCACATGTGATGGTGGGAACAAAAAAAACACACACAACCCCACCAACCAAAAAACAAAAAAAAAACACATAAAATAAAAAATAGTGTTGAGCCTTTCTGAATCTTAGAGGAACATGAACAAGCAAAATTGTGCCCAAATCCAACCTTCTAAGCTGATGCAAATATTAATCCAGACGTACAAAAGTCCCACACTTTGTTTTTCCCATTAATCAGACAAGCTAGGAAAATTGCTGAGCAAACTATAGGCCTCAAAGGCAAGGATGGGATAAATAGGTGACCCCACGGTTGATAAAACCCTTTAATTGAGTTCATTTTACTCATCTCTTAACAATTACAGGCAATTGTGTCACGCCTGTCTCGCTTTCATTATCGAAAAATCCCAACCGATCGAAATAGTGTTGGGCTACGGCCAATCTTCCGCAGGTGTCAACAGCTTGTTTTTCAGGTAAAGCGGTATCTCGTCGAGGCAATCGGTCACTCTATGATAAATTCTCGGAAATAGTGCAAAAATAGGTAGGTGATATCCGATTAAATGGGTTATGAGGGCGATGCGGTTCTTTCTAAACCATTTGTTACTTCATCCGCTACTGCACGTGTCCACCAGTGAAGTTCTCGAGCCGTCTAATATCTCAAAAAACTATTCATCCACTTCCGTGTTTCAGCCTTTCCAGATGTCTTCGACACGTCGAGGAGGTGAATCGTTCGGGACTAACGCTCTTTGTGATCCAATTCTTGTGAATTGCAGCTGCACTGATAAGCCACAGAAATCGCAAATAAGGCAAGGTTCAGTTCTCCTTCATACCGATACTATCAATGAGTTGAAATCGAACACGAGCGCACTCGATTTTTATTAGCGCCTTGAAATGAAAACTGTGACGTTCAGTACCATCTGAGAGCACTAAATACTGAAAAGCCTTTTGAAGGGGTCGGATATGGAAAGTCACCCACTGTTATTGCCACAACTTTCGCTGCTTACTTGCTGGAATTTTGCTCCGCAGCTCTCGAAGCAGCGCAATTCGCGTTGTGGACAAAAATATCGTAATAATGAACTCCGGAATTCGCTATAACAACTCAAAAGCTTCAAAGGTAGAACTTTGGGGAGATGGAAGCCAGAACTTGCCTTCCCTGAGGCTTTAGGCCGCGTTCTCAACAAAAACAGAAGAATGTCTTCAGGCTTGTTCATAGTTTTGGAACCATCGGAATATTCGAATCTGCGAAAAGAAAAGATACGTATCGACCAGGTGAATCCGCGCACGCGCGAACGCGGATGCGAAAAGGTTTAGATACGTATCGACGTAGTAAACCACGCCCTATTAGCGTTGCTAGAGGATTTTCGCACCGCCGTTTCGATGCTGCGATCTCCGATTGACTGATCGATAGACACTAATTCCTTTCAAGAGGATTCGCAGATTCCAATGCGCGATTCGAAGCCCCTCCCATTTTGTGGATCGATACGCACTTCATTCATTTCGCATTTGCGCAGATTCGTTCGGTTCGAGCGTCCTCCTCTCGTGGCGCAAACTATGAACAATGCCTTACGCGGAATTAATCGTCGCCACGACAATCCCCCGTCCTTATTTGATAGTGCCCAGATTTTTTTGTCCCCGATTTCAGCAATTCGCTCCTATTGTATTGAGTATTTTCCGAACTATTGTCAAAACTTATGATTCGAATGAGCAACCGCATGGCCTATTTCAGCACTGGACAGAAAGGCTCTGATATACGGGGTGGGCAATCTCCACGGTTAAATTATCATACAGGGTGGGCAAAAATTACGGTAACAAGATAAAGTGTTCATGGAAAAGCAATGCGGCCAGGAAGACACACGTGGACACCAACAATGTATTCATAGGAAGTTACCAAACAGCAATTACTTCTTGGACTGGCCGCTGTCTGCGTTTATACCTCGGGAACGCATCGTGCCTGTAGGTAGGTGACATCGAGCTTTCCCTAGGATCTTCTTTAATTCATCGATGCTTTAGTGATACTTGTAGCAGCCCATCGTCTTCAGTAGACTCCACGGAAAATAACCCACTTGCTTTAAAATGGGAGAATAAGGTTGGCCACTCGTTTAATGTCATGAATTCGGAAAATTCTGCAAAACCAATGTTGCACAATATTTGCTTTGTGTACAGGCGGTCTATCTTGCTGTTGTGTCCAGTGATTTCTCTCCGGGGTCTCTTCAGCCAGATGCATTTATTAGGTTCGAAGGAAATCGAGATGTTTTGTTAGCGCTCTTGTTACCGTAATTTTTGCCCACCCTGTAGTAAACTCTTGAAGTTATTACCAATGAGTGATTTTTGTCAACGTACTCTGCAGGTCTTGAAGGAAGGATGGCTGGCTCTTTTGTGAGCCTTCTTAGAAAACTAGTATTCTGATCTCATTGCCTGGGCGTGGAAACCAAACTCCAAGCTTCTCTAAATCGAGTTGAAAATCGTGAATAGCCCCGAACCTTTTTCTCACGAGGGTTTTCTCTCGATAGACCTCGGGATCGGTAGTGAGTAATTACTGCCTTGCTAGAACTGCATACAAGTTGTAAAAGGTTTTTTTTCAGTCGCAGGTGGTTGTAAAATGTTCCAGTTGAATTATCCAACCAACGGGAATGGATATTCTGCTGCAGATACTCCCAAGGTTCCCTGAAGGCATGAACTCGAACTGCGAAAGCAATTTTTGATAGCTGCAGTGTTGTTCAGTGGGGGTGGAAGTGTGCGAGGTAGCCGGCCCATAAAGAAACGCTAGCAGATTTTCATCCCACGTTAAACTGCAATGAGCTCATTTTTACAAACGGAAATTTATTTCGCCCTCCTCAGTTGATGTAATCGCTGTGTTATCAAGACGACATTTAAGACGTCTCAGTCTGACGCTGGCGATGTTTTATGAGACTGAGGGAACGCATATTCGAAGGATCATCACCCCGAAAAACCATTGCACCCATGGTAGCTGAGAGCCCCATACATTCCGAACATTGGTGTGGCAACTGTCGCCGTCAGGTTCATTTTGCAATTGACGTTGGCTCCTCTCACATCTGTCGAGAATTGCGAAGAGCGACGTGGCGGCCGTTAAGAAAGACTGCTGTACTTTACCAGAGCCTTCAAGCGCAAAGCACTTTGCTCACTCACTTAGCCAATACTCATGTCAAACTTTTAAACTTATCTATCGATCGAGGACTGAAGGCAGTGGATTAAAAGTTGGGATTGTCCATCGTGGTTAACACAGATTACAACTTGATACAAAAAGGGGACCGAAAAGTAGGAGCTAGAATGGATGGAGGATCTGTGGGATGAAGAGAGGTGACCAGCATCTCCTCTGTACATGACCCTCGATTAGGTTCTTATCAGTTATATATCGTAGGCGCTATCGCAATATACGGGGGCATTGTAGTAGCATATCGTGGTAGCAACGCATTTCGCAATATACTTGTGGCAATTGTGCAGCAAGAGCATTCAAACAACGTAAATAAAAAACATTATGCGTAAAAATGGTCCTTTCGTTGAAACACCGACTAAGCTTAGGCGGGACAGAAAAGATTCCAGTGCTCAAGCTCATTTTATATCCTCTGACGTTGTCTACCCCCTCCTTGGCGGTTCGCTGCGAGTCCCGTATATTTGAGATTATATCAGGTATGTTCAGTTGATAACTGCAATCCGATTCCGACCCATTCCTGCTGAGGACGCGGCTATATATTTCAGTCCAATTTATCCATAGCGCAAGCGAGAAGTGCTAGTTTTCTTCTGGCCCTGAATGTGACGCCGCTTGACTATTTGGCCAAAGATCTGTTCTCAACAGATAGTCATTTTTATACATATTTCAGAGCATAACCCCCGAGGAACGTTGACAAAATTACTTACTGTCATGGTAACCACAAACTGGGTACTTAGCCCCCCGGCCAAGGAAACCCCTGCCAGTATCAATCAAGGACAGTGTGCAGCAGTACCCGCCGGGTATAGATCCCCAAAACTCTTGGCTGTCTTCTGTCGGTTGAATGACGCCAGATCCTCTTGGTAAAAAATGTGAAAGCATCCGAGATAGCAGAGTTTCGGGACCCCATCTGCGTTAGTCTGCGTACATACCGCCTTTGATTAACACGCTGTGTTTTTCTGCGCAAGTTGCAACTCCTCGTAATTTTGTTCATGATCCCGACTGTCTGCAACCGTCCAAGATGAACCGTGTAAAGTGGCTTGCCCTATAAAAATAACATATACAAAACCTCAAGTAGGCCAAGACAATAAAGCCCCAAAATCCAAGGGGGGTGACTTTTTCATAAGGGAAATCACATTTTGGCAAGGAATATAATTAGTGAGACTCCAAAGCCTTGACTGCAGCGTTGTAGTTGTGGGGAGGGATAAGCGCGTGTCGATTGGAACGAACTTATGCCCGTTCAGGTCAATACAACGTTGTTCGGCTACGCTTGACGGCCCATTTGGTGGTGAGGTGGATGGGACAAAGAGAAAGATGGAGACTGCTTAGAAAGGAGCAAGAAGACAGTCGCCTGCTTGAACGTGATAACGCAGGCTCACATGGACTCATTCTGAGAACTCAAAATCATTAGAACTGTCGCTCACGTCCCATAGTTTGCTTCTCTTCAGGTGTGTTCTTATCTGGCGCCTGAAGTCCGGACAACACCGAAAGGCCATTGCAAAATTGCACTGAGATATTTCCCTTCGGACCTGCTCAACTTCGCTGCACATTTCAATACCTGAACTAACATTTAGCGGCCGCAGTTCTGCACGGAGCACGACGGCTGACTACAACCCCAGGCCTCACAAAATCTTGGATACTAAACACCTGCCTGCGCCCTTTTTGCCGTTTACACGGTGTCGGTGGAATCCACTAGTTGATGTGTTGATTTGCTGCCTCCCCGACCTTCTTGGAACACAAGTGTTACAGCTGTGTGCGCGTGCTGATGTCGAGAAATCCTCCGGCTCAGCGAAATGACCTTTGGTGCCTATCAATAATCACGCATGAGCCCCCATGTTAATTCTAACCAACATAAGAGGAACACCTTTTTGGGATAAACACGGAACCTTAAGAAGTTCCCCCACAAACATTTGCAGTGAACGCGCGTTGGTGCTTCTGAAGGTGAGAATCGACTCTAAAGTTAGTCTAAGGTTATGGATACTTCACCGTGGGTTGCGAATGTATTGGTGTGTTATGCTGCTCGAAAATGGCACAAAAGGTACGAATGGGACCGTGAGAGGAAAAAATCAAAAGTAGTAATAGAAAATATCCAAAATAAGGACCTCCTTTTCACGCAGATTGACGCCGGTTGATCTTAGTAGGATGGAGATACAGCTTAACAAGGAGAAGAAATACACAAGAGAGCAGTGCGAGAGGGTACAAGTGTCTATGCTGCGAACGGGTAGAAATGGCAGTGGTCGCAGCGGTCGAGGCAAGGTCTTAGCACCCTTATCCCACACTTTAGAGTCGCGACTGCCACTACTCTCACGCCTGAAAAGCCTGCTACCTCATTCACAAAGAGCGTTGCTTAAGGATCTAATTGCTACCTATGCCTTTGGGTATATCTGAATTGGGTAAGATTGAGGATGAAGGTTCCCACAGAGAGTTTCTCTCCATCTCCGTGCAATTATTTATATCAAGACCACTTGGTAATGAAAATGTTTGTTACAATAAATTTCACATTTTTAATCACTGCAGTGATCTGACTAAAGCCAACGCGATGTCGTTCAGAACGGCTCTCAAACACGACGGCATTCAGACGGTGTAAAGAGCCATTACATCATTAGCAAAAAGCGTCATTACTTGTGGATAATGCGCTGAGTTCTCGGCGAGTGAGGCTTGAGTGGCGCTGATCGTTTTGTGGATAACGCTCGACAATTCTTAGATCCCAGAGTACAACCTTGTCTTTATTGGTAACAGTTACCCAAGTCATGGCAAATGTCTGAAAGCAATTCCATGACCTTCAAAGGTGGATTGAAAAATATATGAAAAGGTACAGAGGAAGTCAATATGAACCAAAGCGGGATGCTTGGAGTTTTAGGGACACCTTGACCACTCAGCCAAGGATCAACACGGGCAATGTGCCTTTTATACTGGACGACTCTGGTCCTCTCTCTCGCTGTTGTCACCTTTACTATTCCAGTGGTTACACGTTTTCCATAGCTTGTTAACATTCGTAGGGATAAATTCATGAATCGTTGAGCCAACACAGACCGAAGGGAGGAGATGAAAGCTCCGAAAGTTTTTGAATTGCTTTGCTTTGAGTAAAAAGAAAACAGCAATTATCAAAACTTGTGCAATGAGTTACTTCACTGCATGCATTAAGCAAGTCGTGATTCAATGGGGGCGATTTCCAAGGAACGCGAGTTGCCTATATGTCAACTTTACTGAGTAAGAAAACCTTATTCTAGAGCCAGAAATGGCTGCTTCGTTTATGCCAACCTAGAGCATCATCTGCAAAATGCAGTTATTTTTTTTGAAAAGTATGGCACAATCAGGAAGTACAGATGCAAACTATATTGAGCACATTTGTGAGTGGGACCTTATAGAGAGCATGCCTATGCTGTTGAACATTTTTGGCAGCAATTCTGCCACGAAGCCAAAAGAGCATGGTCTGTGTGCAACGGGGCGTAACGTGCATCAATGTCTGTTGAGTCGTTGAACCCGTCGGCCTTCACTGCATACCTTCAAACTATTCCCTGCCGCGTGCTCGTCCCTCTGTGTAGTCCACCACTTCACGGCAAGGTTTATGGCTCATGTTTGATGGCTCACATAGTCATATTTGTTCATAGCATAGTGTGGCGGTCTAGGGGTCGTTTGTGTGACGGGGCGACGCAAACATCCTCCAACATTTGAATATGATAAGAAACTTTATTATATAAGTCATTGGTAACTGATAAAACAGACGGCAAGAACCTAATAAGGCGCTCACATAAAGGCGGTCCGCACTGGATTGAGGCCTAGTCAAAAAGGTGTGGCGGAAACCGGGTTTGGTAGCCGATCTATTGTGACAAAGAGGATCGTAAGAGGTGAGGAAATCCTCAAAGACGCAAAACTAACTGAATCCTAGTTCTGTGTTCAACCCACGTTTTTGCCTCGGTAGTGTTACTAGGCGTGGTGAAATATTTGGCAAACTATTCCAAAATGCTTTAAAAAGCGAATTTCACTCAATATGTTACTTCACCTTTCGAACAGTCACCCAATAAGTTTCATTCCATAGCCTTTACAAGAATCAGCCCCTGGTCATTCTGAAGGTATTCGTATCCTTGATTCAAGTCGCTGTGAAGAGAAATGCGGCTGTTTCATCGTAAACAGATCTACGATCGAATCCGTAGAAGTGCATCTACATGATGAATGTGATGGTCTTTGGAATCTTGTCCTCTCACAGTCGACAATATCTCACTGACAGAACGAGGTTAGGACCGGCTGTTCAGGACATCTACTTTACTATTGTTGCCAGTCAACTTCATTATCAGCAAAATCACCGAGCACGTTTTCCAGTAGTGCATTCCGACAGAAGTGTTTCTCCCGGAAGTTCGTGGAGTAAGAAGAAACATTAGCCAAGGAACCAAAACATCCGCTAAAACCCACGAGCTCGAACTGAATATTAGAGTATTCATTTGTACAGTATTCTCTAGAACTGAAGAGAGAAATCTATGTGTTATGTCTCAGATTAACTTCATCTAGCTCACGGGGCCCCTCAAGACAAGCCGCGCTTTTCGAAACGGTTCCCTTCATATTGTAGGGACGCATGTATGGACCACAAAACCATGTTTCGTTTTCGCTGAACGGTTTTAGTAGTACCAAAAAAGTGGTGAATGATACTCTTAATGGTTCGATCCCCCGCGGCGACTAAATTTTGCAATCAAGGTTGGCGGCCACTTGTTGGCTTCAAAATGGTCCTGACGATGAATATGACATCTGATTTTGACATTTAGCGCGATTTGGCACCAAACCGTAGGCGCCAACCCAAATGCAAAATTTAGTCGCCACGGGGATCGAACCATTAACAGTACCTTATGCTTCTTTTTGGTACTGCTAAAACCGTTCAGCGAAAATGAAACATGGTTTTGTGTTCCCTACATGCATCCCTACAATATGAAAGAAACCGTTTTGAAAAAGCGCGGCTTGCCCTGAAAGACCCCCCTTGTAAGAGAAAACTAATCATGCACACGAATTAGCTAG
>MU874370.1:0-11822 GCA_036418205.1 Ostertagia ostertagi
AATCACAACTGTCTCACCAATACTGCAAGGTGTTCTCCAATCCTGCCGCCACTTCTGCTTGATAGTGATGGCTGAATGACGACTGCTCATGATTCCACTTGTTTCATATTCAGTGTTTCAAATGTTCAAATGGGGCACTTGCAATTTTTCAATCGGCGCAAATCTCGCGAAACCTGTGACGGATCGCGGACTTTGACACCAGCGTCACTCGTCTCATAGCGTCGTGTACGTCAGAACATGTCGTCAGGCACGTAGGAGTCATAGCTCCCCATTTGGAAAAAGGCAAGAATTGATTGCTTTCTTCGAAAACTTTGTAATCGATGGGCATTCGTTTCTATTGTTCATTCTAGGTTTCTCTTGCGAAAATCCAGAATGATTCCAAAGCTTTTCTGGATGAAATCTCAGTCTCGAACGCTAGTACAGAACATTTCACATCAAAGTCGTTCCCATTGTCCTCCAGTGTTCAGTGCTTGCCAAATGAATTGGGTAGCTACAACACCTTGCCTCTTTCCAAATAGATGTTCTCGAACATGAATTCAAATCTCTTCCCGTTCATGCATGTGGTAATAAATGTAGGTATTGGAGGAACAGAAAGAAACTGGTATCCGTGTTCGAGCAAATCCAGTTTGAAAAAAGAATGGTGTCGTAGCAACCTCACTTGGCAAGCACAGAAAAGAGCGGAACAACGGGCACGACTTTGATGTGAGTTGTTCTATATTGGGGTGCAGGCTAGGCGATCATCTAGGAAAATTTTGGAGCCATTCCAGATTTTCGTAAAGGAACCTAGAGTGACTAACGGAAACAAGTGTTCATCCGTTACGGCTCTTGCCTAAGCTTAAAGGAAGTGGTCACGATAATTCTCATAGGGACGATAAGGAAAGCTGTGTACTGGAGTGGATAGGGGTCCTGCCCAATGTTAGAACACGTGAAGTTTCAGTGGCAGTGGCGCCTTATCAACGGAGTGAGGCCGGACGCATAGTCGGTCGGACGACAGCAACGACTGCAAGTGTCGCAGATCAATACGCAGCTACTATTCCACACTACAGTGGGACTTTCGAAATACGATCACGCGCAGTCACGTGTTGTCTGGGTTTGCATTGGGTGACCGCGTCGCCTTCCATTTGCGACCGCGGTTTATGCGACACCTGCGGTCGTTGCTGTCGTCCGACAGCAGCAGTCGTTGCTGTCGTCCGACCGACTATGCGTCCGGCCTGATAAGGCGCCGAAATCCACTTCCGTTCAGCAAAAACCAAGACTTATCGATGTGGAAAGGGGTGCGATAAGAGCGTGCTAGATATGATACCGTTATCGTTATCGTCCCGTTTTCATTCTGGAGTGCACCTCTTATCAAGCAGCCGCACCTTCTTATCTCATCGTATCATATCTTCCATGGGCTTACACTCGTCCAACAATTACTGCCTCACACCTTATCGATTGATAACGCGAGGGTAGCAAATCCAGCGTGGAAGCCAGCGTGATCGCTTCCTTTAAAAATGCGAGCTGTAAGCGCGAAGTACTAATGACACATTTTTGATTACGAAACTTGAGGGAGAATCACTCGCTCTACTCACATGCCCCTACTAGAGGGCGTAAGCAAGTGCTCCACATCGGTGCCTTTAGTCTTCTCCTTACTGACCTGAGTTCTTGGTAAGGCTGGTGTCAGAGTCCGCGATCCGTCGCAGGTTTCGCTGATTTTCGCGATTCACGCGACGGGTCACGGAAATCACAAGTGCCCGATCAATACTGCAAGGTGTTCTCCAATCCTGCCCCACTTCTGCTTGATAGTGATGGCTGAATGACGACTGCTCATGATTCCACTTGTTTCATATTCAGTGTTTCAAATGTTCACACACTTGCAATTTTTGCGATCCGTCGCGTGAATCGCGCAAATCGCGAAAATCAGCGAAACCTGCGACGGATTGCGGACTCTGACACCAGCCTAATGTTCTTCTCGACATGTCGTCGAAAACGCTAGAAATGGTAGATCGAGGCCAACAAATCAAAAAGCTTCCGACTATTCTAAAGGAGACGAGAAGGTCGAAACGTACATAAACGTAGTGCCAAACAAAAAAGTTCTAAGAGCTGATTGACATACAATAGGAAACAGTAAAAGTAGTCTTCCCTATTGGTAACATTCAGCAACAAAAATTATTGTACTACGGTGTAGAGATGAGACTTGGAATAATTGTAAAGAGCAAAATTGAAATAGAGGAACCTTTAGCCAACTGGAATCGATTTAGGACACCATTCTCATCAGTTGCTCGCTGACGCAAATCATCAGCAGGATCAAGGCTGATGCGAGGAGTTTATGAAAGAGATGATCCGATACAGCTTGACCTGAATTTCACAGAAGATATCTCCAAAACGGTTACAGTCGAGATCCGTAAGTTGGGGTAGGCGTGTCACCGGAAGTGACGTGGACTTGATAGAGGTTGCGTAGGTAAGTCGCTGCCAGCATGCTTTGCTGATATCTCGCGATATATATTGGAAGCACCTTATCCACATAGATTCTATCAAGTACACGTCACTTCCGGTGACACGCCTACCCCAACTTACGGATCTCGAGTATAAAATCATAAATCGCTACTTAAAGGGAATTACCTTGTCAACGTAAGGAACGAACTGTTGGAGAAACTGTTTCTCGCGATCAGTGGCGGCATTCGGATTAGCCGGTGTGGAAGAGTAGTGTCTAAATCAGTCAAAGCTGATTTGATGGTCAGTAAACAAGAAGAATCACACACCTATTTATAGCTAGCTCTAATGCTTGTGGGTTTGCACCCTGTATTCGCTCCATTTCCCTGCCTTCTTTTATCAGAACGAAGGTTGGCATAGCACGGATGCCATATTGCCTGCTTATGTCTGAAAAAGTTAAGCCATATACAAAGTAAACAAGAGTTAAGAGTAGTCAAGATTCTGGGCGCAATGCGGCTCGGAGGGGGCAGTCGTCGCCGCGGCGCGTGCGGCAGCAGGAAATTCGTGAGACAACGGAAATCTAGCCAATTCAGGGGGGGGGGCGACTACATTTGCACCAGCGCTGGAATGTTCGAGTTTACACTACTTCGCTAAGCCGCGGTGACAACTGCCCCCCCCCCGCGAAACGCGCTCGCAATGTGGCCCCATCCAAATTGATGGTCTGAACCGCACCGCTCAGGAAGTTTTTGTAATACTCAACCATGCCCTTATCGTTTCATTGTGAATCGAATGTTTCGCGCGCGCTAATGCATCGGGCATCTTTCTGACCCTACTTGATGGAGTTTCTAGAGAAGTTCTAAAGAAGGCAATATTACAGAAACGTTAGCCAATGAAGGTTTCGGTACAACCTCGTGAGTAGTTCGAAGAATTATAATTGGGCGCTCATGTTTTTGTGTGGAGCGGACATCACAACAGATCCCATGGTAGGCGACATTAGGACTAATAATCCAGGGGTCGTAAGGTATGCTTCCCCGGAGGGTAGTGGGGAAAGTCCCTCACCATTTATTGTTTGAACGTACTCGTTTCTTACATATCAGAACAATCTGTTGGGAAGACAAAGGGATTTCCGCCACCAACCCTTCGGGGAAGCATACCATACGGCCCCAGGAGAGGGGAGAAACGCCACAAGGAACACATATTGCTCACATCTTCCGCCAGAATTCCTTCCCCTGCCTAAGGCTTAGTCCTAAGGCACAGGGATGTGGTCTAGGACAGAAAGCAACTTTTTGGCGCTGCGAAACGTGAAAAAGTCGCTTTCTGTCATAGTAAACCACGCCCCAAGCACAGCAATTGGCCCACTTATTTAAATGCCCCCCCCCCCGAAAACGACATGAGCACTGAAAAATTGAACCATTTGATGGAGTTGATGCAATAATAGCCAGGACTGGCTGAAATTATTCATTAATGGCTACCGTTACAAACACTCCCACTCTAAGATCTATTGGGCTAGGAAAAGAGGACATCCTACAAAGACTCCGTGAGCTAAAATTCTTCCCAAAATTATCCGAGTGCTGTAGTGACGGCGTAGTAACCGGTAGTAACCACTACAGAGTTGATAACTTTCAAAAAATACTGAAAAGTAACCTGGTGAATTGTCAACGTTGACCTTCAGAAATGTGGCATTTGTAAATCGTGAGGAGAACTGCTCGACGATAGGAGCTATGAATCGGCACGGACCACACCAATCCGCATAGAAATCCACAACGAAAAGACGATTTCTGTCTGCTGAACCGATTTTGGACTGGAAATCTGTCAGATTGCGCGACAAGTGGACAGGCATTTGGTGTTAACCTAAACCGGTCAGAATTTCACTAAACACTTCACAAACGAAAATTAAACATGAAAAGAGGAAAAGAGGAACATAAAGAGAAGAAGGCGGCATATGCTGACGATGTGAACTGCGCCAGATTGGCCGTGGGTCAAGGCGGAAAGCACGAGCGAGCACACATGTGCGAATGAAAAAACAATTGATCAATCACAAGGATTATGGCACTGATAGTAGTGGAACACATCTTCTACATTCATATGCACTTGTACAGTTTGGCAGATCTCCAATAGGTTCACGTTTTGTGACCGCAATCAACAAGACAGATTGCCCCAACAGTTTATTCGGCAATATCAGTAAGATGCGATTGAAAAAAAAACAGCACAATGGCAACGCGAAAGAAAAATCGTGCCAGCGAAACGAGGGGAGTGGAGGTACGTCGGGGAGAGCGATAGTCACAGGGGTGGGTCCGTCGGAAGGGTGGACGTCGAGTCGAAATCGCAGAAGAAGAATAACTAGGAGGTTGCCCCTTATATACTCTTTTGGGCATGCAAATCAATAGGTCAATACTAGCTCCCGGTTAGATCACCTACAAAGCACGCCGCTTGCGTGCCCAACTTGGCTCCTCCGATATGCCCTCCCCTCTGGAAGATATCGTCATTTCAAAACTTGGCAGCCCTGCTCCTAATGCGCAGGTTTTCACTGCCTCATACACTTGTTTCGGTAGAGCAGTTCCTATGTAATTATTATAGAACTGTGCGCTTCCTTCGGGAGCGCCAACCTCTAAGTATAATTTGCCTTCAATGAACTTGTTGCTAGCAGTGCAAAACACATGATTACCCTTGTCGAGCTTCATCAGCGCTTCATCAAGGTTCTTCCAGAGTACCGATAAATTGAGCCACTTGGACTGATTCTTTGAATTGATCGGTGGCCATGCTGTGGCAATATAACCTCCTTCTTCCAAATATGATTTTGCCAAGCTAATCAAACTTGTTGTAGTGCATTCCGCGGAACCTGCTTCTTGGGGCCACACGATGACCCATGGAAAATTTCCATTCTTCCAAGATTTCTACAAGACGCTTAAAATTGAGTGCGACTTTGGTGACGATCCCTCCGCGAATCCCGTCTCTTTCCATGGGGCTTGCTCCTTCGAATGCGGCGTATAAAACTGGTCCTGTTTTCTTGGTCGGTCCCTGACTGACTGCTCTTCAATTTCTCCGCGAACCTTTTGCAAAGTCTCATTATAGGAACGGTGGACATGCTGACTTTCGATTGGGGTGTGCTCGGCTATGCATTTCGTGCTGCAGATGAAGTCAGTCCAGTCACACATCGTCCCATTAAACGATTTCACACACGATCTTCAACGAATCTTCATCTACACAGATGTGGCCCTCGCGATGCTACTTGATTGCCTTTCCAATGTCGGCCGATGCACCAATTTGGCTAGTGAGCCAATGGAAGACTTAACCAGTGACGTGTAATATTTATTACGACGTGTTAGTGTAAGAATCGACAATAATAATGCATTCAATGGGGTTTATATACAGAAAATGTGGGCGGTCCTCAGATACCGTGTCGCCGCTGGACCGTGGGGGGCCAGTGGCGGTACTCAAGCTCGGGGGATGAAAGGGTGGACCGCGCCAACAGCAATATTTAAGTTACCTACTTGATTGCACACTTATGATACCGCTAGGTCATGCCTGCGGTATCATTTCAAGAGATACTCATCTATAGAACGTCCTAAGGTAAATAGTTTGAACTAGCACGTTATCATTCACTTATATGAATCCTAGCTCTAGTAGAAATATATAGGTTGTGTATCCACAACAAGATCGGTACGACGAAAAATACTACAAGCGAGCCAAGCGCTCCAAAGACTTTCGATCTCCTCCTTCGCGACAGCACCTGGAAATGATACTCCTGCAATATCGCCCAATGTTGCGCCTTCAGAGCAGCGATCAGCGCACTTGAAGAGTAGATGTCCTTTATCCATCGGACTTAGCAACGACGCACCACCGAAACGAACTTTTGTTACTTTACATACTGTGGTGGATAATCAAGACTCACGTCGGAATTGCCGATCCGATAGTAGTTCGTATACCAGGAAAAAAAATACCAGGATAGGTGCCACGCGGGACTTCACAGATCGCTGAATATCTTCAGAAATAACAGAGCATGAATACCAACACGACAGATATGGCACGGGTAATCCACCAGTCAGAACAACCTCAAACTTGGGTAATTGAACTTTATTTCATTTTACGAAATTGCGAAATGACGAAATTAGAAGTAGATATGCTAATATCTCATGGAGCATCGAGAGGTAAATTTCAACCGTAAAAACACTCGTATTAGTGGATGAGTACAACGGAACTGCGGCTTAACGCCAAAGAAGCACACCAAGTGATAAATTGCGGCTAAACGCCGATAAAGAGAACAATGAACATGGGTTAGTATGGCCTAGTGCCAGATGGAAATCATGTAGCGAACAGATGCGGCTTAGTGCCGAACAAACATCAAAACATTGCGGCCTGGCGCCGGGAGAGAAAAAATACAAACGAGTAATGAAATAGTGGGCTGACGCCGTAAGAAGAAACGATGAATGAAATACTACGGCTTGCGCCGGGACAATGATGAAATCGTGAATGGGATACTGTGGCTCACGCCAGAGAAGGGAACAATGAAAATGGTGTGGCTTACGCCAGAGGAATAAACGAGTACCAGGATACCGCGGCCTAGTGCCGGGAAGAAGAGACAAACAAGTAAAAGCCTAAAAGGTGAGCCACGCGCGGTGGGTGAATGAAATGAGTAAATGAACTTTCAAGGAAATTTGGGCCCGTTCAAAAGACTGCGTATCGTAGATGGTTTCTGCGCGTCGACTCTATGTGCTCTTCGTCGTAGATCAAAAGAGTCGATATAGGTGCGATGGAGTACACATACCGTCGTTGGACTCTGAGGATTTTTCCTACCCCTTTTCTCTCCTGTAGTTATTGTATCAACTCTTTCGTCAGAAATACAGTTTGGCACAATCCTTAACATGTCGAACTGTATTCTGATGGGTTCTGCGTTCTCTCCTATTCTTGTAACAAGAGCTGAATTTTCGCTAGTTTCGATCATCCAGCCCATTCCGACTAATTTCGGGTGCGAACTTTTACCTTTTTCTTTGGGCGACAAAACATACACTCTATCCCTTACTCTCGGATGACGGTCAACATTTACTTTATTTCTTTTATAATAATCTTTTTTCATCACTCCACATACTCGATCACTATGATTTTTTACTCTTTCGTGGACTTCCGCTATCCCTTGCATTAGCTCTTATAGTCGTCCACTGGTATATCTAACAAGTGCCACGACTGTCAAGAATTAGGTATGATGCTCGATGGGAAGTTGAGATCCCTGCCGTGTAAAACGAAGTAGGGCCGCTCCCCGTGGCTGAGTGCGGTCATGTTGTAGGCCATAAGACAGAATGGGAGTCGCGCATCCCATTCGGTGGGTACTACTGTGCTCTTTCTCAGCATAGCTAGGATAGTTCCATTTAACCTCTCTGTTGTACTATTCTCCCTTGGGCTGTATCCTTTAGTCATCGAGTGTTTTATTTGAGGTTGTCTCCATAATTTCTTCCATAACTTTATTTTCGAACTCGCTCCTCTGTCTGTCAGAATAGTTTTGGGCCAGCGGCATCCTTCCGCTATCCATCTGACAAAGATTGTCTGGGCCACAGTGCGCGCGTCTTATCGGGCACTGGGTACGCTGCCGCAATTTCGAGAACAGGTCTATTACTGTCACAGCGTACCTGTTACCATTTAATGTAAGGCCTAACTCTGGAATGTCAACTCCGATAACGTCATACATCCTGTTCGATTACTGGCTTTGAAGGTGGGAGAAGCGGTTGTTTTGGATTATACACGAAACATTTGTGGCATTCTTTTGTCCACTTACTGATGTCGTGGGTCATATTTGGCCAAAATACCTGTTTGGATAACACCTGCCATAGCTTACGTGAGTTGAAATGCCCACCAAATGGACCAGCATGAGCCTCATTGAATATCTCATGTTCTCACGTCTGACATTCTGCGGCACCACAAATACTAGTGAGCCATACTGCTGATACAGCATTAATTCGCCATCGACTGAAACAAAATCTCATACTCGCATGTGTATTCTACTATCTGGGATTCCAACGGAACCATCTGTTTCGTCCTTTTCGAGACACTATGATATCAGCGAAAATCGGGTCTCTCTCGAGTTCTATTTCGTTTTCTCATTCGATTTCACTGATCGTGAGTTCACTACTGCGCTGCTTTCAGTCTCAGGCCCTTCTCCCAACTCAGTCATTGCCCCTTTGCTGAACGCATCTGCTATTACATTCGCCTTTCCCTTTTACATACTTAATGTGAAAGTTATATCGTTGTCCTTCCAGTGACCATCTTAATATACGTGCAGAGACATTGGTACGCCGAAATAAAGCCGTGAGAGGTTGATGGTCAGTAATCACGGTGGTCGGCAAGCCCATATATGAATATATGAAACCTTCTCAGGGCGAACACCACAGCCGACGCTTTCCAAGTCCGTGACATGGTATCGTCTTTCTGCTCTGCCAAGCGATTTTGATGCGAAAAAGTTGGGCGTAAGTGGCCATCGTTCCCTTTTTGGTCTTGATCCGCTTCTGATTCCACTTCTGGGTGAGCCAATACTGGTGCATTGCAAATCATATTCTAACCTTTTCAAGTGCTTGGTCATAATCTTGATTCCAGGCCCACCTCCCTTTAGTCGATGTCAAACTGAACATATTGGAACACGCGACGGTCATCACTACGATCTCAAAAAATAGCATCCTGTCACCTTTAATCGATTCGCGGACTAGTGGTAGCGGCAGGGCAGAACCTTTTCAGATCCCGCGTGTTTCGAAAACCCCAGGCAGAACTTCCGATGGTAAGAGGCCATCCCTAGAAATGTTCTGAGCTCCTTCACATTCCTCGGCTTTGGGTGACTCTTAACGCCCATATGTACCCCGTCCTCATCTATCAGGTAGCCTGGAAAAGCTACAGTTCTTAGTAACACCCACTTTTTTGCCTTCAGTCGCAAACCGGCTTCCCTTAGGGTCTGACAAATCTCACCTAGCAGTTCTAGGTGTCTCATTTTTGTTTCCGTGCATATGATAACATCGTCCAAATAGCAGAAAACCTCTTTCCTTAGCATGTCCTACATGCCTCTACATGAGCGTTGGCAAACGACAGGCTTGTAACTTAGTCCCGATTCATTACTTTGACTGGAACGCCCTTCCGGCGTTGTGAAGCAACTTTCTCCTGGCTGTTTCCGCTAGTGGTATCTTCCGGTAGCCACTACATAAATCATGTGTTGAAAAAAACTTCTTGCCTGCCAGACTCTGCAGAATCGCTTCTACTATAGGGAGCGGGTATGAATCTTGCTTAATTCTTCTATTCAGTTCGCGGTAATCAACGCATAATCGCAATGACCCGTCTTTTTTCTCTACTAAAAATATTGGGAACGCCATCAATAAAATAGTTCAGGTCTTCCCACTTCTCTTCTTCTCTTTTTCGTGCTCCATTCACACTAACTTCACGCCCTACCTTGAAAGCACATCGCTGTGTCTTACCTTGTTGTTATCCCTGGGATACTAATCCTTTGGTTGCACACTTTGAATCAAATCCTTGAAACCTTTCTCCTATTGGTCCACAAAATCTCTCGTCATGTCCTGTTTCCCTGCAGTCCACCTCCAGCATGGCAGACGTGTGTGGAGGAACGTAACCCTTTCAGCCACTTTTGCTACCTCAGCTCTATTAGGGTCGGTCCCCTTTCCCTCCTCGGTCATTCCAACTGCATCAGAGCAAATAATCGATATCCCGACTCATAGCTTCTGTAGCGAATTCATTCCCAGAAACACTTCATCTTGAGGGAGAGGCGGTATATAGAAAGTTATTTTGGTCTTCCCACCATCCAGCGTTACCTCTAGAGCGACTGCTCCCACAATTTTCATTCCATTGCCTGACGCATCGTACACAGGCCCTCGTTCTTTAACGCAAAGTGGGGAGTGCATCGACGTCGTATCACTTGGCTTGTGCCTTTTCTAGCAACGTTATGGGTATAATGCTCACCATCGAGCCACTATCAATCAAGGCTGATGCTGTCATCCCTAATAGCTTGACCTTCTTATGCATCAACGCGCCTACTCTTCCTGCGCTCTCACCTCTACCTTGATTCTAGGTCTTCACCCCATAGCTACGCACCGCTCGAATAATTTTCGCGACACTAAAAACCTCTGTCGTAGGTCTTGCTGCCACCAGGACTTTCGATTTCTTGCCCTTTCACGCTTTTACGCGGGCAATATCTAGCAAAGTTCGCTATCTTCCATGTATAGATGCTCCTCCTAGCTTTCCACTCCATTGGTTTTCCTATTCTCCTGTACTGACTTGCTTTCGACCATTGCCACTGATTGTTCTATGCTCAAAGCAAGTTGCTTGACTTCTTCATATGCGGACTTGCACGGTGCAAGACACTTATCAGTTGAGCATGCTCGGGCCATTCGCGTAAATTTTCCAACAGAATTTGCGCATTCTCTAGAGATCTGGACTCGCTTGATCTCTCTGGGTTTGCCCTTCTAGCCAGATTTTCCAATCAACGCAAAAATCTGCAACGTCCTGCCCAGGTCTTATTCGCAGGCTGCGCAATTCCGTAAGCGCTCTCATCCCCCAGCCACACAGTCACTCAATAAAAGTCGACCCAGCTCTTTGGCTACCTCCTCAAAGCCATTATCAACGACACTACCTGGCAAGGCTCTCACGATGTTCTTCGCGCGGCCCCCTAGGTGGTCACCACTCAATATCTCGATCAATGTCTTGTCATCGATTATAACCTTACTGTAACGAAACTTCCTGATGAACCCATTGAAATTTTCGTTTGGTTTCCCTTTGAAAACCCCTGGATCAGCACAAGATAACGACTGTACATAATTCAAAAAACTCATGTTTGAATCTTGACCTGTGCCGGCTGATCCCGTTTTCAAACGAATTGCAGAGCTGCTCGAGTTGCGTCCTGAGCGCACTCCAATCTGTGGGTTCATCCGATCCTGCAAGAATAAGCTATGCAGTCATCTGTCCCTTCTGTCTACCTCTGTGAGCTTATTTTGCACTGCTCCCTGATTGCCTTTCCATGGTCGATTTCTTCAGGCTCTTCACAGTAGCCACTAGCTGTAATGCATCGACATTTAATTCATCACATAGCTTTTCCAAAATATTTCCATCCCTTTCCATTGTCTCAATATACTCTTGCCAATCCTCTCTCGAGTCTATGCCTCTTACCCTTAGTTTCCCGAATTCTGTGTCCAGTAGGTGGGTGACGCGACAGCACCCTATTAGTGCTCCTATCTTCTCACATACCATCTCAATTCTACCCGATAGCCTCTCTTTATGCATACTCTTCTAGCGCAAATTTTGTGTTCCCGCATTTTTCCCGCATATCGATGGGGGTCTTGCTTGATCATATCTCTTATTTCTTTTAACACACCGTATTCACGTGTGGAAAACTCACCGTCACTGGGGTTTCATTCTTTCTTATTCGGCTC
>MU874371.1:0-11327 GCA_036418205.1 Ostertagia ostertagi
TACCGCAGCGTCAGCGTAAAATACTGTCGATTTCTCGAAGTATGATTGGGCGTGTCATCGGAAATGACGTGGAAGCCACCGCACTTGATAGAAGTTGTGCGCTTGCTGCTGCTGCTTCCAATACGCTTTGCTGACTGGCGCAGTATTTTATCCGCGCAACTTCTATCAAGTGCGGTGGCTTCCACGTCATTTCCGCCACGCTGACACGCCCATGAGACTTCGAGATGTGGACTGTAGAATCCTCCGATGCGGGTGTACACAAATTGCTTTTTTTCACACCTCCGTACCTAGACGTGAATCGTGGACTATATTCATTCTTTTTGCTTCCTGAAAAAATCCAAGCTAGACATTCATCACACGCAGCATATTAAGCGTAGCTTCAATAATGTCTTGTTTTCGCACATTTCGGTTGCACTTAACTGTGATCGATGTTTCAGTTCCCCAATTAGGCTGCTCTCTCATGAATTTGACTTGTGGGTACATCTAGTCGCAAAACTGCTACAATAGAGTTTCCGCGCTCTATTGCAATACCTAGGTTCGCGAATGCTGCGTAACTTTTGCCATTTCTCAGCAGTGTGAGTTGTTCATTCAAGTTTACATTATTCTAGTTCAGAACGAAGGCTTTCAAATGGAATGCAACGTCTTCTCCTCATTGTAGTGCTTTTGAGGCAAATATTAGCAGGTGCGTAATCTTTTTTTTTATCCTGGTCAGTTATTCGCCTTTTGGTACAGTAGTTTATGGGACATTGGAAATCCTAATTTTGCCCAAATAGCCATCGAAGTGGGAAGTGCAACGAACTTCATTCCTGTTCCATCTATTCAATTTCTTGTTGTTATACGGTGTTCAATAGCAGACGGTGCAAAAATTGGTATCGGGCCTGTAACAAGGGTTGGTGCAAAGAATTAGTTTCCTAGTCCAGGAACGAGTATTTTTGAAGATAGAGTGTCCACATTCGACGAGAAGTGATCCGGAGCTCATTTCCCTCCCATGTGTTTGATTGGAAATTCTCATTCATTGGCTTGCCTTTGGTGCTCCTGCTCGAAGAAGGGAATGGGGATGGAAGGGGATAAGGGTTGTAAACTTGGTGCGACTCGCTAGTTTCGCATATTGGATCGTTTTTAGACCTTTTCTTGCATTAACATACAAATGTGAAACTCCCTTTCCCGGAATACATGGGTCTTCTTCCCCCAATTCTGACCAAAATAGTGAATAAAAATGGGAATCCTGACTCAAAGTGGACGTTTTTTAGCGCGTCTATATTCTTTCTTAGAGTCACTCAAAACTTTGATGAAAGGAAAGCGAGTAGGTTTTGCGAGTGATCGAGGAGTGGAATAAAAAAGATCCTTCCGTAATATTTGCAAGTGGCTATTGTGGACCACTGGAATGGACTGTGAAGCGAAAATAGGCAATCGAATCTAACGAGTTAAGCATTCCATAGCTTTGCTCAGTTGAGCAAAGCTACAGAATGCTTAAAGGATAGGACCGATTCAACGGTAAGAACGAAGGTCAAAGAAGGGAAAATTGCATAGTTGGGAGACAGGCGGACCTCCTGAGGGTGCTGACCGACGCGCAATTGGCAGCGAAAGATTTGACCTCGGCGATCTAGCATGGCTCACTCTTGGCGCGGTTGGCGGGGTACGCCCACCGACTATCTAATCACTCGCCGCAGGTCTATACGTGGCGAGTGATTAGATAGCAGAGAGAGCGTAGTGTTGAAGAGGGCACAGCGATGAGAGTCGCATCAATGCGCAAATCAACGGGCAAGGAAGGGTCCCATTTCTCGGGTTTCGGGCCGTTTCAAATGGTTTCTTCTTCATCCCTGCTCCACTGACCACCTCTACCCTTATTTCCAATGAGCTACCTTTTCATCGTAAAATCTGCCTTTAACTCGTTTGATTCCTTTCTGCCTATGCTCTAATGTGGCTGCTATGGTCGAGTCACCGTGCGCAATCAGTCACTGTGTTTTTATGATGTTTTTTTATCCTATTCTTAAGTGTTATTGATAGACGATCTAACTATATTACCTCACTGTTCTAGCGCAGGATGTCCTCTTTTTCCACATTGATCACCCTAGACAACTTGCCTACACCTACCAAATGCAGCCTTCTCACAGTGTCGGAGTTCCGTTCCCGAAATACTCTTACAAGGTACGTCTATGTTTATTGGACTGTGACTTATCGTCTCAACATTTGTTTGGATTACGGCGGAAAGCAACGAAATCACCATCAACAGAGTACTTTCATCAATAGGACAATCAGTGGGGTGCTTATCATTTCCACTTCCTTTCTAGCGTTCATATAAACATGGGGGAGCGACTCACGATCTTTGTGACGTAGCCGTTCTGAGCAGAATTGAGCCGTTTCAAATGTTTGTCCCCTCCTACTCCCCACTCCCCTCCGCAATTATTGAAAATGGTGAAAACGAAATCCTCAACTCAGATTCCGCCTCTTTGTTGTTTTGTCGAATCGCAAGAGCCAGACTTTGCAACACTTACCGACCACTGTCAGGGTCGACGGACTACTTGAACTCAGCCCTTTAAACCGCCTCTGCGCTCTCTCGCGGGTCCCTCTCCTCTCCAAGGCTTAGTCCTAGGGCATTCACCCGTTCTCTAATCGTCTGTGCTCTAGCCATCGCGGCAGGACCATTGAGGAAAAATCAAGTAGTCCGTAAACCCACTGTCAAGGAGAGGAATCATCCACGACTGGGGAGTGTTGCTTACAGTCCCGAAAAACACATTGACAGGGGACATGTTAAGGGCAGAATCTTTTGAAGAATTGAATTTCGGAGAATTTCTTCTAGGTTGTTTCGATAATGTACTATTTCAAATGTTTGCCTAATCACTCTTCTAGAAGGCTTCACTCGTATACGCGTATCCCGCTCATGGCTGCGAGCCTTTGAAAAACAATCTCGGTCCTAATGAAGTTGTTCTGCTGGAGAGAGGGTTTGTTGTTACTACCACTGTATGGTATTATATTTATCTTAAAATGTGTGTGCCTTATCTCTTCGAATTTTGGGGTATATGTTATTGGTGTATTCTAGATTTATCAATTGAAACAGAGAAATTGATTAATAATGAGTCCCTCAGAGTAATTCAAAAAGTGCCAATGTTTTGGGTGAGGTGAAGGTGTAAATGTGGATTCTTTTCCGTCGCACCACACATTTCTTGACGAAAATAGCTACAAATATGCAGTTGGAATTCTATACGGTTAGCTTCCTAAGTCGTTGCGGTTTACTAAGATTTTTTCATGACCAGTGTATGTGGTCTACGCTCCCTGTTGCTTTTGCTGGTCTAGCGTAGATTGTATCTGGTAAACCTATTCAGGGAGAATTTTTATCTCATTCGGAGAAATACTTTGAAAACATTGCGTGAATTCGCTTATTTCTCTTATGTCGGCTGTTTTCACTTGTGCTTTTTTATTCCCTATCTTTTTCCTAGTTCCGGTGAAAGAGCGAAAGTGTAAAGCATTTGGCGATGATCAGTCCCTTGCATGAATGCACCACGCTTTCTTTATCCTTGGCGTAAACAATGATTTACTATGATGGGCCATCCGATCTACGGGCTTCTCACCCTCCCAAACGAGCCTCGTACCCCTAAATAATCGACCCTCGATATACGGGCGGTTTGGGCACCTTCGGTCGTTCGTTGTAGAATTTGATCTTACGCCAGTACACATAAACACGCCTTCAAAAATCTCGATGTGGTTGTATATATAAAGCATTTTGATCAGTGATGGTTGTGCTGTAGTTCTTTCTTTCATTCAAGAATTCCATCTTTACTTTTTCTAGTGAATGTTCGTTCGTAGAGAAAATAATAAACGCAGAAAACGCCGGGGCACTGATAGCACTCGTAACAGACTCCCACTCAGGTATGATGCTTTCTTGACTCTATTTCCTTCTCTATCCAGATTGTACGAATGTCCAGAATACACATCTCTTTCTTTCAAAGGAGGCGACGAGTTCGTGGATATGGTGACTGATTCAACGGAACGACAAGCGGGTATACCTGCTGGTTATATCACGGGTGCTAGCGGGTATGTTGTCTTTTTATGACTGTTTTTTTTTTGGTTTTTCGGGAAAGGATTTTGATCAATAGCTGCTATGGAATCCAAAACCCGGCACGGAAGTCGTAACCAGAATTTTGCAATGTTGGAATAAAGGTGAATTTAGTACTCTCTCCTCTGACTAAAGACCTCGTCACTTCAACTTTCAATTTTCCGCTCTATTTTCGAAACTCCTCCTTGTTGTTATTGTTTAGCTTTTAGAATTGAACTATTCTGAGTAATATTCACTCAGATTTTTTTCTTTTTAGCCGTCGAATACGAGACTTCTTGTTGTATTCGGATGGATCCATACAGATGACAATTCCGTTGAATCATACGCTTTCGATGCTTCGAGAGATTCCCAATAAACCACCTTGGGAACTGTGGTAGCTCTTGACGTCCTCATAGTAATCTATTCTTTCTTTAGATGGTTGCATGCAAACGTGCTAGCTTCCGTCCTTTGGAATATATCTCCATCTAAAAAATTTTTTCAGTCATTGATCTCCAACAGTTTTCGTTCAACAGCATTTCAAAAAATGTAGTATTATTTCAAATTGCTGCCTCCACTAAGTTTAGAACTTGCAAAAACAGAAGCAAGTATGCACGAGAAAAGTCAAAAAGGTTACACACCTTTGCATGCATCAAATACAATATGATATATGATATAGTGTACAATAAGTCTACGAATAGAACATATCTGCGGTTAGTTGCCTACATTGCCGATAATAGCGATTACTTATAATTCGTGGTTGAGGGTTAGCTTACAGGCAGGTGCTTGTTGTGATCTTTCTCAAGGAGCAGGTTTTTACGGTGGCGATGCTAGTCGAAATCCAGTATCAATTGGTCGAAATTCTCAACTATTTAAACGTGATTCGAGGGTCATTGTAAACTTGCCACATTTCTTTTTGCTATCTTATTCCAAATACTCGTGCCATTGCCAGCTACTATCGATGAGACGTTTACCTACCTCTGTTGCGCGAAGCGAATGGACCGCGCAGAAGCTGCCTGTTAGCACAAACTTGATTATGTGCTCCTCATCTAGTAGGAACTGTTACTAAAACAGTTTTCTTGTTCTGCTAACTAATTTAAAGGTCGTCGCCTTACTTCATTCGTATGGGTTTCATTATCAATGGGTCGGTGTAAGATTTATATTATCAGAATTACTAGTGATCATCAAATTTCTATAAACATTTGTCGGATTTGAATTTTTGTTACCTAGTTAAACCGTTTGCGTGGAGGCCTTTCACAGTGCCAGTTTTTGTTTTTGTTACAGTGCTGGAATAAACATTGTGCTCTGCTGTATGTTTTGGTCAATTTATTTGCTCTTCATTTTAAGTATGTCATAGAATTAGGGCTCAGAGGTGTTGAAATAAATTTGAAGTGCTTCCGAGGCTTGCTACTGCTGTTTGTTTACTTGGATATTGAAATCAGTTGGTATCTATTCTGGACCAGATTGGTCCACCGTCAACCGCCGGGACCTTCCTTTCCCTGCATAAACTTTACGTCTTCCGTTGTGGTTCCTTCCCACCTGTGACACCAACACCTCGTGGAGGTGACGCGCATGCAGCAAAAACGAGTTCATATAGTGGAGGGAATCGCCATAACCATGTCGTGACGGTAGATTTTCCGCCTTTCCTCGTCATCCTCTCTTCTCCCCCTCGCCCTGCCCTCCAGCCAGGGTGAAAGTCGTGTCGATACGCTGGTCGAGAAGCACGACCCCTAAAACAGAGCAAATTAATTCAATTAATAAATCAAAAAAATCCTGCAAAATAATGTTATGGACGCCTCATCTTGTCATCTATGCACTGTCTTTCATCGCTGCACACTTTTGTGTATTTACTGAAATATCGACTCGAGGAAAGAGGCATTAACTTTGTGTGACCTCAAAGTCAGGTTCGTTCAGAAATGCACAGAAATCCTGAAGGCACGGGGTTGCTTGAGTATATCGAAACAGCCGAGTGTATCAATCAACGGCCGATTCAACGGCAGCTGCGGCGCGATTGTCACTGGGTCAGATTTGCTGAAATCCCGAAAAAAAACCGTCGAAATCTACACCCTCGATGAAAAGGTTGCATTCCTCCATTTCATAACCTTTGAAGCAGTTTGAGGTAGGGTTAGATAGAGCTGGATTTCGCGTTTCCAAGAAGTATTGAAATTGCTCTGAAAGCCTTCCATGCAGAAAGATAGGGTCTCTCAAATTTCGTCGAGTAAACGTCGAGGACGCTGAAATTTTCATGCTAGTTTTTGCCACTTCAAAAGCAATATCTCTCTAATGTCGTAAGATCCTGAAAAAGGGAAGATAGTTTTGGAAAGCGAAAGGTTTGCGCTTTCTGATGGTCTTCTTAGCTTTCTTCTACATTTCCTAGTTGAGAAGATATCTGCGTCGAGTATGTAACGAGAGACTCTGATTTATTACCCCATTGACTCGTTGTGGGCTTGCACAGAATAACAACCCAAAGAAGAGATCCGGCCACCGCAATCCGCTCGCCCTCCTTCATCACTTGCATAGTGTAATTTTTGCAGTGTTGAAAATCGTCTTGAAATTGGCGAACCATGTTTTCGTGCGGAGCAGTTGCTGATTTCAGCAAGGAGAGAAACAAAGGGGACCATTACCGAAGTAGCGAGAGACAACTGGATAGACCGCTGCCTGCAACACCTGCAACGAAGTCACTAGTATAATGAAACTGTGCTCTTCTTTGTCCTTATCACATCCGTTTGTGATGTCCAAGCTGAGCCTGACTTTGCTGTTTTCGTGTTCCAGATTAGAGTACAATTTCCTGCGTAGTTAATGAAGTGATCAGAACGCAACGTAATACTGTATAAGCTCGGGCCAGCGGGTAAATCCGTGATCGATGACTTCTTGGCAGTTTCTCAAATTTTCTTTTCTTCGAAGAATTGCTTTAGGTTGTAGAGCTCGATCTCATGGTGAATCTGAGCATGTGCCTATACTACAAGTGTAAAGAGAGATAGCGAGGAGCTTCAACTGCGCGCTATTTGTAAATGACTGCCCGTGATACCCCTAGCGCACAGCGCACTTTCGTGGCAATCAGGGGTGATATTCATGCTGAGCGGATCAAACTGCTTCTCTCGACAACTTTAATCCAGATCCTAAGTTCTGACCCAATGTCGGAAATGTGGGCAGTCACATACCCATCAACCATCAACCCCAGAGTCACTGCTTCTCCCTAGCCTTAATCCCGCGCAGTCCTAGCCTTTCAGTCACCGCCATTTTCCGTCATTACATCTTTTGCGGGTGGCATAACTTCGTTAAGTCCTTCTAAAGGAAGCGATTACGATAAGGAATTTTCGCATCGGGGGAGAACCTGCGCCACACGGAGCAATTACTTGGCTGCCAAGGAAGCGATGTGTGGTCCTCCCACGGCGAAAGGTGCTGTGGTTGCTGAGCAGGACCTTCTCATCCCTGCTCCACTAGCTACTTCTACCCTTATTTCCAATGAGCTACCTTTTCATCGTAAAATCTGCCTTTAACTCGTTTGATTCCTTTCCGCCATTATCACTCTAATGTGGCTGCTATGGTCGAGTCACCGTGCGCAATCAGTCATTGTGTTTTTATGATGTTTTTTTATCCTATTTTTAAGTGTTATTGATAGACGATCTAACTATATTACCTCACTGTTCTAGCGCAGGATGTCCTCTTTTTCCACATTGATCACCCTAGACAACTTGCCTACACCTACCAAATGCAGCCTTCTCACAGTGTCGGAGTTCCGTTCCCGAAATACTCTTACAAGGTACGTCTATGTTTATTGGACAGCTGTGACTTATCGTCTCAACATTTGTATGGATTACGGCGGAAAGCAACGAAATCACCATCAACAGAGTACTTTCATCAATAGGGCAATCAGTGGGACGCTTATCATTTCCACTTTCTAGCGTTTATATAAACATGTGGAAACGCGGCTCTGGAACTTTGTGACGTAGCTGTTTTGTACAGAATTGAGCCGCTTCAAATGTTTGTCCCCTCCCCTTTCCACCCTCTCCGCAGTTAATTGAAAATGGAATGAAAACGAATTTTTCATTTTAGATCCCATCTCTTTATTGTTTTGTCGAATCGTAAGAGCCAGTGTCAGGTCCTTGCAACACTTACCGACCACTGTCAGGGAGAGGAATCATCCACGACTGGGGAGTGTTGCTTACAGTCCCGAAAAACACAATGACAGGGGACACGTTAAGGGCAGAATCCTTTTTTCTCTCAGATAAAATACTTTCTGTCATTTTGAAGAATTTCGTCTAGATTGTTTCGATAGTGTACTATTGCAAATGTTTGCCTAATCACTCTTCTAGAAGGCTTCACTCGTATACGCGTATCCCGCTCATGGCTGCGAGCCTTTGAAAAACAATCTCGGTCCTAATGAAGTTGTTCTGCTGGAGAGAGGGTTTGTTGTTACTACCACTGTATGATATTATATTTATCTTAAAATGTGTGTGCCTTATCTCTTCGAATTTTGGGGTATATGTTATTGGTGTATTCTAGATGTATTAATTGAAACAGAGAAATTGATTAATAATGAGTGCCTCAGAGTAATTCAAAAAGTGCCAATGTTTTGGGTGAGGTGAAGGTGTAAATGTGGATTCTTTTCCGTCGCATCACACATTTCTTGACGAAAATAGCTACAAATATGCAGTTGAAATTCTATACGGTTAGCTTCCTAAGTCGTTGCGGTTTGCTAAGATGCTTTCATGACCAGTGTATGTGGTCTACGCTCCCTGTGCTTTTGCTGGTCTAGCGTAGATTGTATCTGGTAAACCTATTCAGGGAGAATTTTTATCTCATTCGGAGAAATACTTTGAAAACATTGCGTGAATTCGCTTATTTCTCTTATGTCGGCTGTTTTCACTTGTGCTTTTTTATTCCTTATCTTTTTCCTAGTTCCGGTGAAAGAGCGAAAGTGTAAAGCATTTGGCGATGATCAGTCCCTTGCATGAATGCACCACGCTTTCTTTATCCTTGGCGTAAACAATGATTTACAATGATGGGCCATCCGATCTACGGGCTTCTCACCCTCCCAAACGAGCCTCGTACCCCTCAAATAATCGACCCTCGATATACGGGCGGTTTGGGCACCTTCGGTCGTTCGTTGTAGAATTTGATTCCTTGAGCCTTTCATGTGGCATTCGAAGTTATTTGTTGCCAGTCCATCTGCCAGTAACGTAGAATAAACGCGCTTCAAAAATTCTCGATTGTGTTCCATATTAGAGTAACATTTTGACGCCGTGATGGATTGTGCTAGTTTTCTTCTTTCAATTCGAAATGCATCGAAGGCTGTTACTTTTTCTAGTGAATGTTCGTTCGTAGAGAAAATAATAAACGCAGAAAACGCCGGGGCACTGATAGCACTCGTAACAGACTCCCACTCAGGTATGATGCTTTCTTGACTCTATTCCTTTTCTATCCGGATTGTACGAATGTCCAGAATACACATCTCTTTCTTTTAAAGGAGGCGACGAGTTTGTGGATATGGTGACTGATTCAACGGAACGACAAGCGGGTATACCTGCTGGTTATATCACGGGTGCTAGCGGGTATGTTGTCTTTTTATGACTGTTTTTTTTGGTTTTTTCGGGAAAGGATTTTGATCAATAGTTGCTATGGAATCCAAAACCCGGCACGGAACTCGTAGACAGAAATTGTTAAGCAGCAAAAGGCATGTTGAAATTGAACGGTGAATTCACGTACTCTCTCTTCTGACTAAAGATCTCGTCACTTCAACTTTCAATTTTAAGCTCTACTTTCGGAACTCCTCCTTGTTGTTATTGTTTAGCTTTCAGATTTGAGCTATTCTGAGTAATATTCACTCAGAATTTTTTTTCTTTTTAGCCGTCGAATACGAGACTTCTTGTTGTATTCGGATGGATCCATACAGATGACAATTCCGTTGAATCATACGCTTTCGATGCTTCGAGAGATTCCCAATAAACCACCTTTGGGAACTGTGGTAGCTCTTGACGTCCTCATAGTAATCTATTCTTTCTTTAGATGGTTGCATGCAAAACGTGCTAGCTTCCGTCCTTTGAAATATATCTCTATTAAAAAGAAATTCCAGTCATTGGCCTTCACCCCTTTCGTTCAACAGCATTTCAAAAATGTAGTATTATTTCAAATTGCTGCCTCAACACTAAGTTTAGAACTTGCAAAAACAGAAGCAAGTATGCACGAGAAAAGTCAAAAAAGGTTACACCTTTGCATGCATCAAATACAATATGATATATGATATAGTGTACAATAAGTCTACGAATAGAACATATCTGCGGTTAGTTGCCTACATTGCCGATAATAGCGATTACTTTATAATTCGTGGTTGAGGTTAGCTTACAGGCAGGTGCTTGTTGTGATCTTTCTCAAGGAGCAGGTTTTTACGGTGGCGATGCTAGTCGAAATCCAGTATCAATTTTGTATCTGGTCAGAATTCCAGCTATGTTTGAGCTGTTGAGGTCATTTGTAAAACTTGCCACATTTCTTTGCTATCTTTCCAAATACTCGTGCTCATTGCCAAGTTATCGATGAACGTTTACTACCCTGTTGCGCAAATGCGAATGGACCGTAACGAGAACCTGCCTGTTAGCACAAACTTGATTATGTGCTCCTCATCTAGTAGGATGTTACTAAAACAGTTTTCTTGTTTTGCTAACTAATTTAAAGGTCTTCGCCTTACTTCATTCGTATATGGGTTTCATTATCAATGGGTCGGTGTAAGATTTATATTATCAGAATTACTAGTGATATCAAATTTCTATAAACATTTGTCGGATTTGAATTTTTGTTACCTAGTTAACCGGTTTGCGTGGAGGCCTTTCACAGTGCCAGTTTTTGTTTTTGTTACAGTGCTGGAATAAACATTGTGCTCTGCTGTATGTTTTGGTCAATTTATTTGCTCTTCATTTTAAGTATGTCATAGAATTAGGGCTCAGAGGTGTTGAAATAAATTTGAAGTGCTTCCGAGGCTTGCTACTGCTGTTTGTTTACTTGGATATTGAAATCAGTTGGTACTATTCTGGACCAGATTAGTCCCCCGTCAACCGCCGGGACCTTCCTTTCCTGCGCAAGCTTTCTATCCTCCGCTATGGTCCCTTCCTCCTGTGACACCAACACCTCGTGGAAGTGACGCGTATGCAACACAATGGTGTTTCATATAGTGTAGAAGGGACACAATCATGATATGACGGTAGATTTTTCGCTTTCCTCCCATCCTCCCTTCCTCTCTCCACTGCCCTCCAGCCAGGGTGAAAGTCGTGTCGAGTACGTGGTCGGAGAAAGCACGACCCCC
>MU874374.1:999-11918 GCA_036418205.1 Ostertagia ostertagi
CATCGAATTCTCCTAACGAGGAGGTTGCAAAAAGCGGGCATTCGAATATAAAAATGATAATGAACCAATTGTTCTTGTAAGGAATCGATCTGAAGCTAATGCAAGAATTTGCATCGGCGCCTCTCATCACTGCGCTATCTCTGTTTTGCTATTACCGAGAAATCAAAAAATAAAGAACGATAAGACATTGTCTTCGCTGAGAAGGAGAGATTCAGTAGTCGGACGCTTTTTCAGTATGCATGACTGTTGACGTAGGTCTTTCAAGCAAGGAAAAACAGATCTACGAAAACACCTCAGCGAAAGATTAGGCAATTAGCAACACGTACTGCTAGGGATCACTTGGGCTATCTCAAAAGGGAAGCCACTTTCATGCCTACCGAATAGCAATGGCGAGTTTGAACCAAGAAATGTCTCGTAATAACTTCGTATAGTTTTATGTAAACCCTCTGAGGATGAGCTGGAAGTGGAGACAGCCCTCCGTGGAGACGACCACACCTACCACACCGATGAGCGGCAGGGTTGGGCAATTGGCGAGTGGGGCGCTGATTGACTAATGGGCAGAAGGATTCGTTAAAAAAGGGAAAAATAGCCAAAAATTCTATATACTACAGACATGTTTTGTCAACTGCTGTGTTTCCGCAGCAGTTCGCAGCACATTTCCATATTTCGAAATTGTGTAGTTCTTGCACGCGAAAATTGGAGCACTATTCCGAAAAGGGCCTGCATTAAAGAAAAAGGGAAAGAAGTCGTCGGACGCTGTCCACCCCATGTACTCGACTATTGATATAACTGCATATGGAGGTTTTGAATTATCCTTCTATTTTATAAAGCGCTAACTTTGTGTGTCGGTTTGTGTATCTGTATGTGTGTGTGTGTGTGTGTGTGTGAGTGTATGTATGTGTGTCCGTCCGCAAAATGAAGTGAGTGAGAAGGAAGCTCATGGGATAAACAAACCGCTAACAAATCGGGTAGCTTACAGGATTTGAGATATCAATGTTTTGTAGCAGGATAGTTGTGATAACACTCTTAGGGCTATATAAACACCTGCTTAGCACACTTCCGTTCATTCCACATGGTGCTGCAGTGGCAGCTGGAGGGCAGTGGAGAGAGGAAGGGAGGATGAGGAAGGGAAGCGAAAAATCTACCGTCATATCATGATTGTGTCCCTTCTACTGTATGAAACACCATTGTGTTGCATACGCGTCACTTCCAGAGGTGTTGGTGTCACAGGAGGAAGGGACCATAGCGGAGGATAGAAAGCTTGCGCAGGAAAGGAAGGTCCCGGCGGTTGACGGGGGACTAATCTGGTATAAAATATAAAGCAAAGCATTTGCGTTGATCAATCCCTTGGATTTAAAATGGCGGCTCGCATCCTACTTCCATTTGCCACATGTCCAATTTGGCCCTAAGATGTCCTGCGAGGCCAGCCAACGCACCGTTAGGACATTTTATGGGCTCACGGACCCCCCGTATTAGCCATATTCCGACTCCGCCCACCGCGCAAACTCCGCCCACAACCTCCGAACAGCACATTTTTGTTGTTATTTTTTCACATTTTATGTATTATATCACACCACCAACTGCACCCTTCCCCCACTACATCTCGTCTCTGCACTTTTTTGTCGCGCATACCAGACCTGCGCCACAATAGGACCCGGAGGGAATGGAAGGCGCTTGGAGGCCGGGTGACTCTCGACCCGCATTTGATCCGGGCGTACCACGTTGAACACTCACCATTCGCCGGGAATGGTAGCTTTATGTTAACGACACGAGGTGATATTTGTGACAATTGACGTTCGATCTGAATCTCTCTCTTGGAGGCTGACAATTGTACAATACAGCGGATTATAACCACATAAAAGGATGCGTCTGTGACACCGTGTGAGATCCGATGCATGGCGCATCCTCGACCCAATAGCACACAATTGCCATTTGTCTTTGTGATTTTTTTCGGAAATATTTCGATTACCTAGTAGAATCCCGGCATTTGACTTTGGCTTGCACTTCTGTGAAACTATTGAAGCCTGCACATAAGGGGGGTATAGGGTATTGAAAAGCCATTCCCTCTTGAAAGTTTACCTTACGATCAATGTTGAATATACCATTTTGCTGTGCAGTCCTTCCTTGAAACGCTTGAAAAGGTGAGAGTTCCTTTTCGATCGAAGTTAGACCAGCCTGATAAAACACAGCAGAGAACAACACGCCCTAGGCTTTTACACCCGCGCATCCCGTGAGATCGAATCCTGGCAGATCCCGGAACGTGCTTACCTCATACAGAGTAACAGCCAGGCCGGGAGTGGGGTCAAAGGTTGCAGCAGTTTCGGAAAACTAAGCTGACCTTCGGCATGGCGCATTCCGTCAAATACAATGCATACAATTCATATTTGTGGAGGAGAAGTCCATACCCCGTCGCCTACACAGCTGCCATTAAGGAGCTACATATCATAAATATAATTTTTTGATCCACTAATTATCAAGAACATTTTGATTCACTCCATTTGCATTGGCTTCAAAAGATAATTCCTCAAAAATAACGAATTGAGCTCTGTGTAAAGAAAAACTTAAAGGCAGTAATCACGATCCCTGGAGGGCGGTGCAGCTTGATCATTGAGGATTATTGGTGTAAGGGTGTCCCAGCCAGCTTAACGCTAAGGGGTAATGTCCATCATGATATTCAATGACGCACCAGAATCACTTCCTTTGAGTCAACAATTTGAATCTGCAGCCCGATGAACTGCACTCTAATGACCTATCAAATCTTTTTTTTTGATTAATTTCGTTTTCTCGGATTTATTATGTGCCGGGTGATTAAGTACCACCCGCCGCCATTATTCGTTATTCTTCAAGAAGGTTCGCCATAGGCAGAATCTTTATCCTCCCTGTGATCGTGGTTTATTAGATTCAAACAAAAGGAAGATTCTCCCTCCGGCTCTCTCAACCAATACAGGATTGCTCCACGAACCCTTTTTGAACTTTTTTCACCTTTTGTTTCGCACGGTCATAATTGCTGATCCAGCAGTGCAAGTGGGGACGCTTTTGAAAAAAACGACAGCTGTGGACTTTTTGGTACTCCTGACGTTTTCGGTAAATCAAAGCCCTGGAATGCCTCACTTGGATTTGTCGCTGCGTAAACGATACTGTTCTGCCCGGTGAGCAGGCAAATCAGTCCTTCCTGTTCGCAATCTGTCTTTATAGCAGCTTCATTCGTCGGTGGTTGAGTCTTCCATATCTCCTGACGGCATTCAGTTGTTATCTTCCTCTCATCGCCATCGTTTGCAATGTTATTTACGCGAATTGTGCTGACTTGAATATCTGCCTCTCCATCGACCCCACGTGATCGTCAGTCTATCCTAAATTTGACCGTTGATAATAGGTATAGTCACCCAGTGCAATACTATTTAGCCACTGTGATACAAAGGCCATGCGCCTGACAGGAGAAATTTGCTCAGTCTCAAGGCTACCGGCTTTCACCTTCTAAACAGGCTTAGCCAGCTTAGATCGACACGTTTCGTATTACTATCGGTGTAAGATAAAAGCTGTCTGCGTCACCGTCACATCTCGAAATGACACGGTGGTCGAAGGTAATGGGCGGCAGAGGCGCGTACGCAGGATTCATTTGTGCTCTCCCGACCTATGTGGATTACAGTGGCTTTCAAAAAGTATACGTAGCCCCTCATGCTAGCCTCCTGTAACAGCGGTGCTCGTCGGTTCGTGGCGCTGTCTTTAGGACGCTCTTTATTTCATTCGTGCTACCTCGCCTGAACTACTCGTCGATGGAGAAGCTTAAGCCCGGTGATGTTTTATGTTTTTCGACATATTTTGTCCGGGCACGTCCACCTTCATCGTATGTTGTACGTCTTAAAACCCAGGGCCTGAGCTCACGTAAATATTCCATCGTAATAGCATTAGTTTGTATAACAGAGGCACCAAAATTTTATTTCAAAAGAATTCCAAAAGTTCAGAAAGTTCGAAAATTCCAAAAACTCGAAAGTTTCAAAAGAACAAAAAGCTAATTGAAAAAGAATCCTTCTGAAATCCTCCGCGATATTTCGGTGTTTAACACCTTCTTATAATAATACAAGTACTATATTCTCCTAAGGTTGTAATTACCGTGTGTTGGATTCCTGTCTTCTGCCCTCTCGAAGCCATATCTTGTCATTCTGGGGGGGGGGGGGGAGGCGTATCCATTCGATAAAGAGATTACTCTGGATCGATGCTGTCAACGTGTTGATATTCGTCGCCACCTCTAAAAAAAACAAAGGCCCAAAGCAGCCTTGTATACCTAAACGAGTGCCAAAAGCCAAAAAGTCGAAAGCAATGTGCTTGCTTCTGAACTATTTTAAATGAATTCCAGGATCCCGCGCATTTGCTCACCTTGTCATCTGACCGGTTTTGAATGGGGTACCCCCAGGAGGCCCGTCGCGCGGCAAGAAGGCAGAGTCGGCGGACGAGTTGCAGCGCGTGGTGTGCGATGTAGGACGTGCAGTGGGACAACTCTATTTAACTTGACGCGAAATCCCTATGTACGCGTGCAACGGCAGACTTATCTTCGTGCGCCGCGGCTCCTGGGGTACCCGTTTTTGAATGTTTAGTGACCTGCGTTTATTTAGAATTATGTGCTGGCTGATCGCCACATTGGGCCCGAAATGGACTTGCGAATGTCGTTGCAACGTAAGCGCAAGTGTGGTAAGCTAGTTAACAAGCAACTAAGCAAACGCAAAAACTCTCCCCTATAGGAACTGGCAGATGTAACGTGTTTATCTGTTCCTCCGGTACCACTCCCCTCCGCACTCCTGCTGTATCGTTGAAATGAAATCGCTGATGGTTAGGTTTGCCGATTTCTACTCTGCTCTGTGGAAGAGCTTTGCTGCTGACAGTTTTCCGCTAAGCAATCCCCCACAGAATCGTACATATTAGATAGAGTATGGATACAACTCGTCTTATCACTCCCGAGCGTAAGCTACAGGGATTGATTCACAGACTGTTACGGTCTTTGATTACGGTGATGCCATTTGATTCTTGAGCTTCACGAGTGTTAATTAACTGATTTGATTAGGGTGATTCCTCTTTCTAGTACCGTGATTTTGGCTCTTACAGGTTGGCTAAGCGGCCTTGATAATTTTCACTCTCAACCCGTATAGTCTCATACAATAGTCCATTGGTGAGGTGATGCTGGTGGTGGGTCCGGAAGTACGGAGGAAGCCTCGCACCTAGCCCACATAAAATTCAAGTAAAGCCCTTATTGTCAGTTGTGGTTGTTGGTGGTAGCTGCAAAACAGACAACCGAAGAAGGAGGGCGGTTAGATTCGAGTGCTTTTTTTGTTGTCATTTTCGTTTTCTTCTGGGGTAACATTCGCATCCCTTTCTCTCCTTTTTTCACCGAACTATCGTACTAAATTTGATTTCGGGGTATACTTTTGAAGGACGATTGTAAGATAAAAAGGCAGACTGTTTATCAAGGTACAGATGGTCAGTGATGCACGAAAGAAGAAAACACCGCGAAAATGGCATACAACCAGAAAGATGGAACACCTTCCTTATCCGCTGATTTGGCGCATTGATGCACTCTCATAGTCTGACCCTTTTAAAGCCAAAGCTCTCTCTCTCTGCTAAATGGCCCATGGACTCACGAGACCAATGCGAGAGGAGGCGTATCAGCAATATCGCATCAGCTGAGGATTCGCGAGAAGACTCATCTCGTAAATTGCATGACATATCCTTCGATGCGTATGCATGTTGGTTCCGCATCCCTCAGGGCGTCCTATTCTTTCCTTGGGTTAATCGCATTCTCTGACCTTCGGCCTTTATCGTGGGTCCTTCTTCATTGACTAATAGATCAAATTCATTAGAAGGAGCACTTCCCAATTTTCAAGCCCTAAGCTCGAAAAGGAGTGCAGTTAGCTCTTCACGCGGATTGCTTATTTAAATAGTCTCATAATATTCACCATTTCCAGAATCTCCTAATCTTTTTCCGATTCCCGACAGTCCAGATTTATCACCAAGTGGATGGGACTTCGAGCCGTTGTTATGCAGCCTACTTAAAGCAACTAAAACGAGCTGCCAGAACGAATTTTGAATTCTTCGCTAGATATTTTTCTGATTACTTCCTGCAACGATTGTAAGCGCATGGCATTTCTCATTGCTCTAAATCTCAGAGCGTCTGCCACATTAGAATTATAATCCATACATCAGCTCTCTAATCTCGTCTGTGGTCTACGGTATTCTGGTGGGATTTCAGAATTAAGAATGTTTGCACGCGATCCAGGTTTACCTAGTGGCAGGCGATTATGTCCAAAATTTTTTTGGTCGTCCGCAGTTACGAGCCATAGTCAATGGATCACCCAACTCTACTTTATTCACTAATGTGTTTTTTTCTTTTTCAAATGACGGGAAAATGGGCCTGTCATTCGCACTGGAGTGCGCATTAACCGAACACTCTTCACCTTCTTCGCCCGTATTCAACGATGAGTGGGAGAGCCGAACTGCATTCCATATCCATTTCGAGGCCAGATTTCTCGTTGAGTCCTATGAAAGAAGACCACTTAGCGCCTCATCTGTCGTGCGGACGTGGTCGGAGAGGATGTCATTCTTGCTGGCTGTTGTCCTCGTTCGCCTCGTGCCGTCCTGAGTGATTCATCAGTTTGAACTCTGTGGTCCACATCGCTCATCATGAAATCGCATTAGGTGTTGCCCAACCTGATCTTCGATTCCATGGCGAGAACGGCAATCTTCCTGATCTTCGATACTTCACGGGCTTCGAATTCCCTTCCTTGCAGGTACTGGAAAACTCCAACTATAATCTTCTCCTCATCTCGTAGAATAAACTGACCGCATGCTCGTCCTGCGGCTTCACCTTATTCAAAGATCGCCTTGCCTCCCGATGGCTGCTCCAATCCCTAATTTTGCCGGACATGGTTTAGCTCTAGCAGAAATTGGACAGAACAGCGTTCAGATGACGATGGGACATTCGTCAGTGGCCAAAATCAACGGGCAGATTAGTGGCCCCATTCTGAAGGTCGTAGACTGTTTCTTTCGGTTTCTTCTTCCTCTATTGTTGCACCACTTAGCACCTCAGCTTCCGCTTGGAAACGCCAACGTAATTGGCGGACCCCTCCCTTTACCCATTTCTCTTCCTCCTGCCTCTCTCTCAATTTTGTTCTCATCGCGCTGGTAAAACTTCCTCAAGAAAGGCACTTTCCGTGAGAACTTTAGCTAGTTACTTTCAGGGTAAAGTGGTAGGAATCTGGTTTAGACCTTCAGAACACATTAGATCCGCTTAGACAAACTTTTCGATGCTAATTTGAGAAGAAAGACGGACCAGAAGGGTCATCGGATCCGCCCACATCGCCACTCCGCCCATTACTGCTTCATTCCCGCTAGTGGATTGTGCCCTAACTTTTCCACTTATTTTTACTTATTTTTAGTTGTTGTACTTACACTGCTTGATACCAGAATGCATTCTTGGACCCTCAGAAGTGTCATTTCGGTATAAGTCCGCTAGCCTCAAGAGGCCACTGCCGAACGGAATGTCTTGTTGCCCTTTTCCTTTGTTCCCTTTGTTCACTTGAACTTGTCGGCACGCAATTTCGAGCTGAATTACTTTTAGTGGAATCGCGTTTAAGCTTTAAATGTTAACATTTATTGTCACTGTTTACATAAAAAATTGGAAGCATAAAAAATCTTTGATTTTTAAATCTGATCGCATATCTCAGCATCCTCAATTTTTCTCGATTTTTGGCTTGCTCCATCCAAAAAGCAGAGCGGAAACGGAACGATTATGAAAATGACAGAACGGGCGTTCACCGCGTGATTTGCATCCAATCTGGTTCTTTATACACCAACCACCAGGTTCTATGGGGGGTTTTTTCGCGAATATTTAGCGGGATTAACAGGGTTGCGTCAAATTTGCCAGTTCCATGACAAAATCGTCCTTTTCATGTATTCCTTTGTTCCTTTTTTCATTTGTTTGTTTTCATTTGTTTTCTTGCTTCATATCCAAACTGAGGCTTTATGCCCAAGAGTGTGGGAAGAAATGCTGTGATACCGCCCACCACGCGCACGCCCCGTGGATTGAATTCTGGCTTGCACACACCAGAGCCAGCTCGGGAGACTTGAACAAATCCGTTTAACTGACAGGCTATGGTCTATGATAAAGCTGGGCCGTTCCAACCCAAAGACCAAAGAATCGTAGCATTCCTGTTTAAAGAGGCTATTAGAAGGTTAAACAAGGAGAAGTGAATAGGAGGGATGGTACTGAGCAAGCACTTTCCTGGCAGATCTCAGCACCCCAGCTAGTTCGCTCTTTGTGGGGTTGGTTTTGTGGAAGGCGGCCGAGGTACTCGTGCCTGGTCTAGGCTGTGCAGCACGATCATGGTGCAGTTTCACCTTTGCGAAGGTTTTTGGCGAAGTCGTGACCGGATCAACTCCGCCGAATCCACAACTTGTTCAAAGGGTCCATTGGCATGCCCACAACCCGACGAAAAGCGCCATCGTTTGTTCCCCGAGTGAAAAGAACAGAAAGACGGCGCGCGCCGGCTCTATTCGCCGACCGCGATTGTTTGTCGCCCCCCCATTTATGGTATTTCTCGATTGGTTCTACTTGTCCATAATAAACGGAACACAAATCCTTTTACTCCTAATGCTGCAGTGGCCCTTAGCAAGGTCTAAGTCAGTTGCTTCAATCTATTTCTCTCAATCAAAACTTTCTGCCCTCAATTCGATATGCCGACCACAACCCGCCCACTGCTAACCTACCGCAAATTCGCCTTCCAAGTGTTTGTAATCCTTGGTCTAAACGTTCGAGCCGATTGTGCTTGCGCATGTGATTCACATGACGAAACCTCGATGATCTGGACCGCTTTGAGGGGATCTCTTCAAAATTTCCGCCTCAAAAATCGAAATTTTCAAACTAACCATGTCTACAAGTTACCTGTTGACCGAACGATATGCTGGCGATAATGATATGGCGTATTTGTTATTACTACTGACTAGGACAAAAAAGGAGATGAATTTGAAAAAAAAAATTGGCAATGTACGCAATGCTTTTCTGACAATCTTATGGAATGCATGGCGCATTCGAGAAAAAATGTCGATCAACACAACAATGGAGATGCCATCATCCTCTTGATCAAAGAAGCTAGGAGTCCATCATATTTTCTCGTTGAGAAACTTGTGCTGTGGGAGCAATTTGTTTATTCCGTCTAACTTCAGTGGACCCCCTACCGCGCACTTCAAGTTTTTCTGATTTTACAGCCCTTATGAATTGCAATGGCTGCGAACGCGTGACCGAGCTATCGAATCCCGAGCGAGCTTTAGCTTGACTTCGCGAGAAAGTTCGCAACGCCCGTTTATAAAGAATAAAGGATAAAGCATTTGCCGTTGATCAATCCCTTTTTGGGATGCGGCACGCATTCTACTTCCATTTGTACATTCGTAGTGGCGTTTGAATGCGATGTGGCCTATACAATGACTTGCGGGGGCCAGCCGATGTACAAGTCAGTGTTTATCCTCCCAGACAAGTCTGGTACCAATTAACCGACCCCGGAGGCTTGGTTGGCCCGGGCGACTCACGACCCAGGATTTGATCCCGGACCGCTCGCGTGGTAAGCGTGCCACTTGCCACTACACCACTTCCGCCCATTATTCAATATATTCACGACATATCCCAATCAATGTCCATAAGTTCAGAGGTGCAGGAGCTACGGTAAAATGCTTATATTCCCTGAACTACTCTGGATCTTTTCTTGAAAATATTAAGGGTTTGATAAACACTTGTGCAGACCTTTTCGTGCTGGCACTCTGAACACTCCCCCGCCTACCCTGAAACGTTAAATCGACGCTCTCAGCGCCGACTCCGCCAAAAAAAAATCATGTATCAAATCATGCTTGAATCCAAATGTATTGTATCCAGTGGTGCGAGGTCTATCCACTTGCTGACCAATGCCTTTGATGGGGAATTTCAGCTTCAACCAATTGACCCCATAGGAAAAGGGGATTGGCTTACCAGTATAAGTACTAGTACGAGTCCAATCAATTTAAGTGAAAGCATAATCTGTGCTCCGTGCGAAAAATTAAAGCTATTGGAAAAATATCTTTCTACCGACTAATCTGCCTTCTAGAGCGTCTGAAATTATTCGAGTGAAGGGTGGTTTAACCCAAGTGGCTAACGACTGGCTCGCCCTCGCGAAGCAATAGGGCGGATATGAGATGAGAGCTAGAAAAGGACCACTGAGAGCAGATCATTTAATCACAATTTCTCACCCTCCAGGAGCATGCCGTGGTCTCTAGTAAAAGCATGTATAGGCAAAATAAGCCTGCAAATGCTATCGCTGACTTCGTTTTGAATTGTAGGATTGGTCTGTTTTATATCCAGTTGTTTAGCTATTGTACAGTGGTGACAAAGATACTAGACTACAATTTGCAAAGTATTCCCAAATGGACATCAATGGCACCTGATGAAAAGATTATACGATAAAAATATAACTTCGTATAGCAGTATGCTATACGAAGTTAACTTGGGTAATTAAACCAAAGTTGCTCAGGTGGCCTGCAACGAGGACCTGCCATGTAATGTACAATTTTTTAAAACCCTAAATAGAGCATTTTACGCGGGAAAAACTAATTTTTGAACATTTATTACAAAGTTTGTAAAAAATTTTGCCTTTTTTCCCGATTTCATTGCACTATACGCTTTGTAATTGAGCATTTATAGCAGTTTGTAATCGTTGTTTCATAAAATATGCTGGATAGACCACTACACAAAGTTTCTTCATCATTTTTTTTCAAAAATTTTGTATAAAATCCGTGTGTCTGGCATTATTTAGAGGTGAAATTAGGGAATTGTACGGTAATCTGTGAGGACACTGTGGATGCACTTCATGAACATCCACATTACCCTATCAAAATGTACGTAATAACTT
>MU874375.1:1006-11917 GCA_036418205.1 Ostertagia ostertagi
GAGAACGGTGCCAGAAGCGAGCCTGCTTTTGTGCAGTGCTGTGTTTGATGTCAGTATAATAATATTTAGAACATTCAATTGTCATTCTGTGTCCAGAATTTTGAAAGGCGCTGCAATAAATAGGCGCACGTCCATTCCTCCAGTGACGGCCGGCTATCAAGTTTCCGACAATACAATGAAGGCTCTGATCCTTATGATGCTTCTAGCCTCATCGAGCTATTGCAAAGAAGTGCGTAAAGAGCGGTTGCTCAAAATGCACTGAAGCTTACGCACAGATATGAAGAAATGGACAGACAATAAGTGGGATTGGGTGAATTTGTTTGTTACAAGCCAGACGAATGCCGAAGAAACCTGCGGGGCTAATGGTCAGTTATACGATTTCAGAACATGCAAATAAAAGAGATTTGCAAGCTGCTCGGCGAATGCTAGATTCATTGAAGTTTGGCTGCCTCGACTGTTTTTTTTTCGATTTCAGAGGCTAGCCACAGAATAAATAAATAGGCGCACGTAATTTTGAGACACCCTGTATTTGCGAGAGATCTTGTCTTGCGATTTCCATGCGCGAAATTCCCATACCTGTGATTGTCCGCGAGCAGTCCATCCTCACACTTCGAGGGAATCGTTCACCTGAATTCTGCCTGGGATGTGCCTTTAATCGCGATCTCTTCAATGTGTTGTTTCTTCCAAGAGTGCCTACTGCGCACACAAAACGCTGGTGAACGGGGCGCTCGGCTTAGCGTTGAATGTTCGTTGGTAGGAACAAAATCCTTCATCCTTCGAAGTGGCCCAGAAGTTCGTCTCTATAAATGGTGCCGCTTTCACCCAGCCTGAGCGGACCTTATTTCTCCCTGCCTTCTTGTCCTCAGAGCGCTTACCTTACTCTATCGCCGCTTTTCATTCGTTGTCGTCGTGATAGTCGACGATTTTTGGATAACTTGTTGGTCAACATCAAATAATGTGGGAGATACGTTTTGTATCTTATGGCCAAGGTTGTCACTTCAGAAATGTAATTTTTCCCAAACACTGAAACGAAAGCATCCCGGCGGTAAACGGGTGATCCCCCAATGGTAAAAGGAAGGAGAGATCGGCGTCAGCTGGAAGACCCGACTGGTCTATAGAAAAGTGGCTTCATTCAGCTGATTGTCTCCACTACCTTTGAACCCTTCAATCCCAAAATTCCCTGCTAAATCCGTCCAAATTTGTGGCCCTTAAAATTACGTTGTAAATCTCCCATAATTGGAAGAAAATCTAAGTAGTTTCATTTTCTCAGCCATTTATGGAGGTTTTCGTCTGAACGAGGTGAAATTATTAGAGGTTGTCAGTCGTTCGATCGACAATGGTCTGTTGCTCCCAGGAATGTTTCCCCTTGATGAGTACACCGAAATGGGGATTTTGACTTGTTTTTTTTTAGCTTAACGTAGGTTTTTTGTGTCCTGCACAAAGCACAAAGAAATCAATCTGCAACCTATACACCCATAGGTGGTGGCATCGATCACTTTTATCCCAAATCTGTACTTGACCTGTTCATCAGGAAAGAGGCTAGATGATACCCAAGTCAGACTCACCCCTAAGGTTGGTACTTTTCAAAAATTTTACCATCCCTAACAAACCTCATCAGCCCTTCGCTATCATGACGGTCGCTGTAGTATTTCTCGTGAAGTTTTCAGCCAGTATCATGTAAAACCTCCCGATCTCCCGCACACCTGTCCTTTTCTACAAACACGACCCCCTTTTCAATTTTTTGACTTTAGCCTACCCCAAATACGATTCTCTTTTCCCAAAATCGCAAATACGATCTCGTTGGTACTTGTACCAACGGGCAGCTGACCCTATGAATATTGCTTTTTCCAAAAACTGGTCCCGAATGATAGAAATCGATCGCGGAAAGATTTACAGCCCGGAGGTTACAGATAGCTCACGGTCTAACCTAAGTGGAATCAGGTCCAGGGAAACTAAATAACGGCCGGCCCATGTCGCTTATAGGGTTAGCTTTTGTACGCTTCCTAACAACATATGATGCTCGGGTCCCCCTCTGTAATGCAGATGACCCAGTTTTGTCAGGTACATTATTCTGCGGATGGAGGTGGTGTAGCCCAAAATAGTATCGCTTCTCACCTAAATAGTTCGTAAATTCTCCAATCGAAATCCTTCCATATATTGCTTTTCTTAGAGGTCGGTTGGTTGGTAACGTATTTGTTCGGGAGTACGAAACCCTTACTTGCACAATGGTTTGTCACCGTAGCCCATTGGATAGCTCTAATAGCTTTCAAATGTCATTTGATTGCGAATGGAAGTCAAGTGCGTGGCGTATCCCAAAAAACAAAGGCCATCGACAAATGTCTCAACTTTTTGTGCTTTTATTTTTGTTTTATGGTCATTGTTTCCAGATTACTATGTACAACATAGCGGAGCCCCCATGCAACCTAAACCTGTTCACGGGCGTAAGAAGTGCGTTTTGTGCGTATCGATTTTTTCGAACATTTTCTTCGTCAATTCGTCAAACCACTATTTCAGCATGCGATTCTTCCTGATTCTGATGGCACTGTTCGTCGTTCATCTGGTGATCGTTTTTCTTCTCGGCATCTGTCTCGGAATGCTGATCGCTTCGGTACATCAGGGCAGAGGATTTTGTGGGTGTCGTCGACGAGCTGGGAAGAGAAAAGACCGTGTCGATTCGATCAGTTCGCACCGAAATGACCACGTGAATGATCCGTTTCACATGGATGTCGAGCCATTTCGTTCTAGCGGCGTGATATCTGGATTCAAAATGTGCTAATATTATAAAGGCATGTCCCAGGATCACATTGTGGCTCTTGCACACGAATGCGAATGTATTGGTGCGAAGTGGGCCGGCAGTGAAGAAAAAAGGAAAAGAATCCGTCAAAAACGCTTAGGTTAAGGGCTCACTCACCTTCCTAATCGGCTGTGCTAAGGGAATGAGAGACTAAGCGCGGAGAGGAGAGTATGGGGGCGAGAGAGCGCTACAGATGAGAGAGCGCCAGACAACAGCCTGATAAGAGAAAAAATCTGCAGCTTTGCCAAGGCTCTTGTTGATTGTTCTCCGTGCACGGGAACGCCACGTTTGTAATTGTCCTTTAGGGATCTATACAATAGAACCGAAGGGAAGCGTTCACACGACCTCCGCTTGGGTTGTGCCTTTAAGCGCTTGAGGCAGCCATTGCTCCATCTCAACCTTAATTTTTATGGTAATAACCTGGTCTATTCCTTTTTTGACCTCCCATCTACACTTTTCGGCGGATATTTTTAATGCATGATCTGAAGCTGGTTTGTAATCCTATTTCTCAGCTTTATTTCATGCCTAATATCTTGGAAAGATGTCAAGCATTTGTACTAGGTTGTCCAAAAAGTAGTGCGGGTTATTGACCCTTATGGTCAGCTTCAAAGCAATACATGTCCGTCCCAACAAGATCAATATTTTTAGTATTTTTCACTTAGTTATTCAAGGATCTTTAAAGGAGGATTGCACGGAAAGAACGAAGGTCGAAGAAGGGAGAAATCGCCTAGTGGGGAGAGCGGTGAATCTCTTGAGGGTGCGGACAGACACGCAATCGGCATCGAAAGATTTGACCTCTGAGATCTAGCATGGCTCAAAGTTGGCGAGTTCGGCGATCTCCGCCCACCGATCGTCTGATCACTCGCCGTAGTACAATAGGTGGCGAGTGATTAGATAGCTGAGAGAGCGTAGGGTTGAAGAGGGCAAAGCGATGAGAGTCCATCAATGCTCAAATCAACGGGCAAGGAAGGGGTCCCATTTCTCCGGTTCTGGGCCGTTTTTCGTGGTTTCGCTTCTTTTCTGGTACTACTCACCATCTCTACCTCAATTTGGAATGGGTTGCTTTTCCATCGTAAATTCGTCCTTTAAAGCAACAGTTCAGGAACGGTTTCGCGGGAAAAAACCACCAATAATGAAGTTGTAGATGAAAACCAGACGATTAATGTATGAAAAACTGGAAAAAAACGTCGGGGAGGGTCTTAGACAGGTACTCTCCCTCTGCCGCTCAGCAATGGATAAAGACGCACGTTGGACGAGTTGTCTGAACGTGCCCGCTGTAAACGCGCTCCATTTTTCAATCAATTTTCCCTGTGGTCCCAAAACGAGCACGATTGCCGACGCGTCCAATGACGGCCGGCAAGGGGGCGGGATTGGGGAAATCCCCAAGAACACCCATGTTTGAGGGACTTTCCACCCTGTTTTTGAGTTTCTGAGGTAAGTTCGTTTATTATTTCCACTGCATATGTTCTTCACTAGGGCTCGTGTATCCCTCAGTAGTAGTGGCATTGAAATTTTCGGACCCTCCCTGAACTGTTGCTTTAAGTAAGCATCTTCTCAACAAGGTCTGCTGTCTTATTGATCGGTTTCTAAGACTCATAAAGGCCAGAAATCCTATTATGCTATAGGAAATTCCTTGCTAAAAAAAGGCGTTTTTCGGAAATTCCAGCTCCTCGAAACGTGATTTCCATTTATTCGACAACGATGCTCATCCTGACGTCATCACCTCCGCTGCACGCTTGCAAAGTTTTGCAGCGTCCGAATATTAACTGGATTGTGATTTTGTTTCGCTTCCGCTCCTCTGGTCGTCATTGCAGATATGCTGTGAGGGTTCAACGCGTTCCTCCGTCACCTCCCAGATCGAATCACGACCAGTCAGACCAGGGTCAACCGTCCGTTTCGAACAGTTCGAACGGGGGGGGGCGGGAGTCGCATTTGTGAGTCTGGAAAGGGAGGGGGGGCGCATTGTGCGCCTTGGGGATTATAGCGCGCGGTTGGCCCTGGTCCAGACACGCCTTCCGTATCTCCGAAGCCTGCGCGGTAACAAGCACATCTAGTGGATGAGAACACTCCTTTGTACATCTGCCGGCCATCACAACTCATATCGTACTCAAAGGCCTAGGATTTATTTTCATATCGAAATAACAATTAATTAATAAATAATAAACTTTTAAGGAAAGCTAGAATTTGCAAAAGGACCATTGCTGTAGAGTTAGGAGAAATAGTCTCAAAATTTGTTGAAATTGCTGAAAATTCATGGAATTCAGAGGGCGCGTCTCCTATTTGCCTATACTGATATGAAAAAGCTATCTAAGTATGTAATTAGAGTAACAGATGCTATCGAATTAGGTATGCATCACATTCCTTTGGGATGCGCCATGCATTCACTATTTGCAAAGGAAAACAGACAAACGAATTCATTCCTTGCCTAGACTTCTCAAAGAGACAGCCCTTACAGCAGATGTTATCTAGTTATTTTCACTTGTTTAGTTTAAATGTTGTTTTGAACAGTGCTAGTTCGTGCCGCAAATGTTCCATAAGAATGCTGGGTTATGAACAAAACTTTCTCCGCAGGTGTGACTGGAACCCGCACCTCTCGTTTACCAGGGTAATTTGAGCTACAGGGACACCGTTGAGCTCCAAACTTAAGCTTACCGTAGAGCGCTTGCCCGGTAAGCAAGAGGACGGTATCGAGTCCCGCCCAGAACGAATGTTTTGTTTATGACCCAGCATTCCAGTGAAATATCCTGACAAGAATTACTCAGAAGGTGAACGCAGACGGCGATTATAGGCTGAGAATCAACTTTGGAGAGAACACCCAACAACTGCGATTCTTATCACTGCACTTTAAAACTCACTTTTCAGAAACAACTAAGCGCATTCATGGAAAAACTTGTTCAGAGAGTTTATTAGAAAACCTGACAATTCAGGCTCGATTTGTTTTGTAGTTTAATTCAATTTTTCGCTTGAAGGGTTTGAATGCGCACAGGAAACTACAAATTCATTTGTAGACTTCAAGCTACTTTCAACGTTATCACGACGGATGGACGTGGTTTGGTGTTGGTGACGCTGCTTACCATGCACGCGGTCAGAAGGTCAAGCCCTGCTTCCTACGCTGTGCTGCAAGCTTTCTCTCCCTTCGAGGTGGGAGAATAGGTTTTCAGATTTGTTCACGAGGATGCAAACATCGACTAGGAGTACACTGGATGCCCAGGTCAATACGGGCCTGGGTCTGGATGAATCTCGCTCAGATGCCAGTATAATTCTCAATGGCAGTAGAACGCATGGCGCATTCTCACAGTAAATCGATTAGCTTTTAAGGCTCAGTCCTTTATCTCACATGGAGAACCCGATGAAGGCGAATGTGTTTACGCAACACTCGTGGATGCCACTGGGCGGCTAAATGGATGTGATTTAGTCAGGTAATCTCTGGCTGGCCGGCTGAGGGTAAACCCAAGGGAAACAGGAGCTGAGAAGGCAGAAAGGGAAAATTCGCAAAAAGACTTGAAAGTTGCTTTAGAACTTCTTAGCGCACTTATGTATGAGTGTTGGAATTTCGAGGCAATTCGAAATCTGTGGACGTGCCATACACTGGACAGGGCTCTTCTGTATAACCGTACTCGACTGTGGGGAAAGCCCTGTCGACTGTGACTTTAAATTCTGAAAGCGCTTTTCTCGGTTCGAAGTTTGAACGAAAGCTTTTTTGAAGCTTTTTTCTCCGTGAAAACAGCATATTTTATAGAGCAAGGAACGCACCAACGGGTACATTGAAGGTAAAGGCATTTTCACGATCAGTTTAGGAATAAAACTTGCTGAAAGGAGGTAAGTGGTACAAGAATTGAGAGATCTTCCCGACAAGCCCAATATTATTGAAAGCACTTTTACTAAAGATAAGAAACGTCAAGCTCGAAACCTCTTCATAATTCGTTGTTGCTGTTGTGTAGTCTTTGCTTCACTCACGGAGTTTTAGCGGTTTAACCCATTCGTGACAATGTCAGCCACCGGTGGCTGACAAAGCTCTCACTCGGGACAATGGTATTACTGTGGCTGCAGGGCTTGAAATGGAATTTGGAAAGTTTTCTTCCATGGAAAGAATCTTCATACCCTCGCTCATCTACGCCAGCCCTGGGCAGAGGAAATCTCCCTTCACTCGGATTTTATTGAAGAAAAATCTCCTGACGCTGCTGCTATTGCGCAATCCTGCGCGGTCGCGAATGGGTTAAATTTGCTACAGTTACGACCTTCCGTATTTATTTGAAGAAGGAATTCACGATAAGAACGAAGGTGAAAGAAGGAGAAAATTGCATAGATGGAACAGCGAAAGAGTTGACCTCGACGATCGTAGCATGGCTCACTCTTGTCGCTGTTGGCGCGATCGCCCACCGATCATCTAATTATCGCAGCAGGTCCATACGTGACGAGTGATTAGAAATCAGAGAGAACGTAGTGTTGAAAAGGGCACAGCGATGAGAGTCAATGTGCAGATCTACGGGCAATAAAAGGGTCCCATTTTTCGGGTTTTGAGCCGTTTCAAATGGTTTCGCCCCTCCTCCACTGAGCACTTCTACCCTTACTTTCGATGAGCTAACTTTTCATCGTGAATTCTGCCATCAAAGGGCTCAGGTTCCACCTCCGGACTGTAGTTGTGCCACACTCATTTACTAGCAAACCATTAATATAGTATAATTATTTTTGACTAATTTGCTACTAATTTATTATGCTGCCGGACGGAGCGTGACATTACACATTCCAGCGGTGAAAACCTGAGGTTTTTCAAACCGATGTGAAGGTTGAACCACTGACCGAATAAAATCCCGAGCTGTCAATCTCGTTTAAGATGGAAATTATACATAATTACACCGAAGATAATATAGTCAACCAAAGCCGTGGACTTTCTATCAGATAAACTTCCCAAAAGTATTAGACGGCTTAAGGCAGAACAGGATTGTACTTTAGAACCCCTTTATGAATCAACGCCGCCGTCCGCCTCTGCGCCATAAGCGCCGTGCAGCAACAACTAAAGCAAATATCAAAAACTATGTTCTTGCAGAATTGTTTGAAAATTCTGCCCAACCAGAAAGAATATCTTCGAAAAGCAGTTTTGAGGCCTAGTGAGAAAGAAAGATCAGGAAAAAGGAAAAGCGAAATATTGCAAAGAAAGTCCAGCAATAGTAATTTGGAAAGGTTATGAATCCCGAAAGCAGTACGTTTCGGCCAATGTAGGCATTGCAGTTGTCAATAGGACATTTCCGGAGAATCTCTTTGGCGAGTTCCGGCAGCAGAGTGGGTAACATCCGCCGGAGGCCGTCGAAAACAACCGCGCACACCGGGGCGGGACAATCGAAAAGTGGTTCTCGTGAAGGTAGATGAGGCGAGTGGATAGAGGAGAGCAACCAGCCAGCTTTCGGCGATGGCCACCTCTTCGTCCTCGGACGTGTCTTCCAGCCCACCCCATATACGGACGCTCCGCATTTCTTCTCCTCTCCCAATAATCGATGAGCAAGTGGGATGTGACACACGAAGACGACGACGATGACGACGGGGCTGACGGGTAGAGACGGCCCTCGTTCAACACCATAATTTCGTGAGATGAGCACATGATGGGGCCATTTGCTTAGGAAGCTCATCCAAGAGCAAGCCTAGTGCAGCCTACGGCCGCAATGGCCAGAGATCACAACAGCTATGTAGCGAGTTCAGCGCGACCGCTGGCCCGAGCGGTTTCATAGCGACGGCCAGAAGTTCAACAGAAGTCGAAGCGCTTAAAGATTCAAAATTCTGCCCAGATGTCGTCAACGTAGCGTCGCGGGACAGGAAGCGGCAACAGAATTTATGCAAATCTTGTTACGGCAACTTTTTCCAGCACTGGCGCCGTACGTGCTAACATCGAGCATGTGCCTCAACCCTCTCGGCCATACACCCAAAACTTTGAGATGATCGTGACATACACCTGGGAGCTTTTTCCGAAATGCTCTGGCTGAATTAAGAAATGAAAGGTCAGCCTGAGACAATAAAACCCACTGACTTGCAAGTCATTGTGCACGCCAAATAAACATTCAATTTGTAATTTTAGACTTCAGACAAAATGCGTAGCGCATCCTGGCAATGCTGGACAGGACCGATTGCTATGAAGAAAACCTCCCCGGAAAATCACGATTCTATCTCATCCATAAATCACTGGCTTGAGACCCATCGTTCAGAACGAAAAAAATTAAGCTTGTATTGGAAAGCAATTTGAAGAACTGAAAAGAGTTACTACGCGTTCGACATTTCAAGCGTACATTGTGTCACAAATCCGAGAACGGCTGGTTCTTGGAGAGGTCTGCGTCACTAGACTTTTTCGACCTCTTCACTTATTCCAGTAACATCTCACACTTTTGCTGCAGCTTATTCTATCAATCGATTTGTCTTTATTCTCCAAAATCGAACGGTTTCATTAGATTCTTTCAACGCATCGCCCATTATCTGACCGCCCAAAGCGCAGTTAGTCCATGCGTTCCCTTGTTTCCGCCCTACCTACCCTCGACCGTCCATGAAGGTGGTTTTGTTTCTCTAGTAAGTTTGTTTCTCTTCGAAAAATTGGGTCTTTGTGCGTGGAAATTCGTTTGCCTCTAGTGATCACAAGTGGAATATGTACGTTGGGAATGGAAACAAGAGTTTCCCGGGAGGATTCTTTTTAGGAACGTTTCCATAAAGGCAGCGATTGCGGATAAATTTACGAAGGTTCAAAATAAACGTGGTGGTGCTCTGGTACGTCAGTGGCGAAAAAATCCGTTCAAAAAAATGCAAAGTGGGACCCCTATTTTGGTCATTGGTTCCCACTCATGAACAGGTAAGCTCAGAATAGGGGAGTTTCAGCGAGTTTATGGCAACGTTTGGTAATACCATGCCAAACCACGCTCCAATCGAGTTGCTCCAGTTGTGCCGCTGCTGGCAACGCAGCTCGTCCAAATCACCAACTAAACTAGTGGGCGGATCGCTTTTGGGGGCGGAGTGCTTTCGAAGTCCTGCTCAGCAACCAGCGCACCTTTCGTCGTGAAAGCGCCACATCTCGCTTCCTGGCAGCCAAGTAACTGATTCGTGTGGTGCACATGCTTCCCCGATGCGATCCCACTTTATCGTAACGCTGCCTTTGACATTCCTCTTTGGCGGATGCGTGTAGTGGCAAGTGGCTACCGCGAACAAGGTCAGATGATCAGATCTTGGGTGGCACGCTGTTCTTGCCAACCAAGCCTCCCATAACTCTGGGGTCACTTAATTGGTAACAGATGGGAAAAGATAAAACACTGAAGTTTACATTCGAGCGGATCCCGCAAGTCATTGTTTAGAACAAATCGCATTCAAGTTGCCACCACGATTCTGAATAGAATCAGGATGTATGGTAAAAACGGCGTATTCCAAGAACGAAATGATTTTTGCGGAGATTTCAACGCTTTCCTCTCTAAAATCATGTCTTTTATGGCTTTTTTAACTTGTCTAAGGCCTTTTCAACTGCTTAGTGGTTTCCTTTCGGGACAAACCGTGCATCTTCACTTTTTTATCTATAGAAATACGAGAACCTTTCCCAAACAACCCGAGTAAGCTTAGCTGCGGCTGCCGGACTGGGCTCACTTGCACACGCATGGTCCAACGTCACACCACCGAACTCGCCTAAACCACTCATGCGTATTGGGACCGTTCTCAGCTAAAAGAGCTCTTTCGACGATGTGGTGCATCCAAAAATGAAGAAAAAGCCAACTGCTCTATTCTTTCGATGGAGCCGCGATTCACGAGCCAGCGTTTTAAAGGCAAGAAACAGGATTGAATTCCACTCAAATGTGAAAGTAGGGATGGGAGGTGGACCGCCAGTGGAGAAAAAAGGAAAGAAAATCCTGAAATACACAGGAAATACGAGCATTTTGCTCCATGCTGTGGAGAAGTTCAAAAGACAGGCAGGGAGATGAGAGATAATGTGAGCGCGGAGAGTGGTAGAGAAGTCCGAGAAGAGAGAGCATAGCAGATCAACGTAGCGACGCAGACAAGATATCGAACGGTGGGCGGACCATGTTAAGTTTGGTGGAGTCTGTTAGAAGTCCATGGCGCCTAGGGTTCCTAGTTAGCGACGTATTTCATACATTATACGA
>MU874376.1:0-11175 GCA_036418205.1 Ostertagia ostertagi
AGGATATCCGGTACCTAATAAGTGCAATCTACAAAATATCTAAGGACACTTGGCTTGAATTCAAACACAGTAGCAGACGAACTCTAGTTTCCTGATATCTAATTTACTTATGCATAACATCGCAAAACGGACTTGCCTTTATTAGGTGCTGAACAGTACTGCCCATTAGTTTGAATGGCGCTTTGCCTGCCTTTCATGACTTGGCGTTCAGAATCACAAAAATTTCCATCGATATGCAAACGCATCAAAAGGGGAATATTCACAATGATTTCAAGTTGCAAACGAATGCATGGCGCATCTCAGAGCGTGAGAGTATACAGCAGAAGTGTCCGACCGGAGCACGGTAGCGTTGCGTTCGCATTGGCGCGCGCAATCTTCCCCCTCGGCGCAGCGCGGGTCGCGAGAAACAGACTATTGACTTTCAAATAAGCGTAATTTTGTTCAATATCAATATTTTTCAAATTGCTAAGCGGATTTGTAATCTACTTAACTGCTTGTTTCAGAAGATCACATCTATTATGCCTTATCTTCAAAAGTACGTCGGTTATGGGGTAGAAAACAAAGAATTTACAGAAATGTGCACTTCTTCATTTGAAAGGTTGTAACTTTCTTCAAAGAAGGAACTATGAGGAGCGGTAAGAAAATTTGGAAAGCTCAGACTGTTTTCTTTCTAAAAAGTGCTCAAGCTTTTGCAAAAACTCTTTCCTTCAAAAATCGCCCCGTTGGACCGTTTTTTTTGCAAGACCAGGTTTTTTGGCTTTCAATGACTATAACTTTCTTCAAATTCCACCTTTTGCAATTATTGTCCCCCTGGGTTGAAGAAGAAGTTAGAGCTTTCCAACGTGTACTTGAACTCCTTCAAAGTTGACGGAGTCAAAAAATCGCCCCGTTGGACCGTTTTGGGAAATCGCGGACCGATTTTTTGGAGAGCGCTGGTTTTTTGGCTTCAAATTGTTATAACTTTCTTCAGATTGAACTTTTTGCAGTTCTTGTCCCCTGGATTGAAGCAGAAGGTTAGAGCTTTCCAATGAATACTTGAGCTCCTTCTAAAGTTGAAGGAGTCAAAAAATCGCCCGTTGGACCGTTTTTTTTCATGAATTTTCGGAGCTACTCTCCTGAAAACACAGGTTTTCAACACTTAAACACTGACAACTCTCTTCAAACTCAATTTTATCGGGAATAATGATACCGTGACATCGCACGAGCTTTGTGCTTCATTACAGATGCTGAACCTTTTCAAAGAAGTTGCCGACAGGCAAATATTTTTGTTCCCAAACTTTTCTTGTAGCACTTTAGAAGTCAATCTACCATAAGTGGTTACTCTTTTACTAACTTATGTCCAGTTTGAAGGCATTGGTTCACCTCTAGAATTATATTTGTGTACGTGAGCATGGATACTTTCGCAGTAGACTCTTCTGCTCTGGTGTGCGCCATGCACTCGCTTGTGCTCAATATTTGAAGAAACACTCGAAGTTTTACCTCTCACCTACTGCCGCGGGAACTAAGTCTTGATTCTAATCGTTCGATGGTCCCAGCAAGAGCCAACAACTGCGATCTTCATCACAACGCCCATTAAGTTCCTTATAGCGAAAACCACCTCTCGTCACCTACACCCAAAAAGTGTCCTTAGATATTTTGTAGATTGCACTTACTTCCCCTAGTGTTAGCTTTTCCTTACAGTGTACCGTACATAATAAGGGGGGGGGTCGTATGGAGACTCTCGAAGAGGGGGGGTCGTAAAAATCCTGAAATCGGTCCAACGTGACGGTTGACCCTGGCCCGCACCCCTCTGCCTCCTGTTACTTCCACTGACATCGGCCTAAGGGTTAATGCCACACTGCAAAATGGACCATCAAATGCACAGAAACTCCGTGCAAGGATGGTGAATGGGTACAATGTTCTGTACGAAAGTAGTCCGGGTCCGAGTTTGAGTCACGGCCGAGGCAGAGTTCATTCCGTAGGGCAGCACCTACATACGATGAGTTTCACATCGTGTACTGCGGCTAAAAACAACTACAAACGAAGCAGAACGAGTCAAAAACTTTCGATAATGTAGTTTGAAAAACCGAAACTGAAATGGAATCACGAGAGTGGAAAATGAACGGAGAATAGACTTCTAATAGAACAGAACGGAAATAAAGCCTCCAGAAAATAGAACAGACTCGCGATCTATTGTAGTGGCACTAAATGTTAGCAGTCGCGTCCCGCAATGTGGCGGATGGGAGCGCCTAGCTGGAAAAATCTGTCAAATCTACCCCTTATCCGATGGACTATACTTTCCTCAGATACAGCCATTCCAAAAAAAAACTTGAGGCAAATTTGAGAGCCTGAGATTCGTGCTTTGATTTTTTGAGCTTTCCCTAAAATACGTCTCACCTCAAGAGTTGGAGTCATCGAAGATTTGCCAAGTATGTTGGAATGCACACTCGAGCTCTCACTATTTGAAAGACAACATCCTTCTTCAGCAATACGCTTTCGAATGTTAAGAAAACTATTGTTGAAAAAAGGTTAAATTAGCATTTTCTGAAAGGGTCGAAGTTTTTCGAATATTTTATGGTTGACGAGAAATCTGAGTTAGGGCTAGCGAGGAAGTTTTCTAGCCAATCGAAAACTCTATTCCTCCTTCGCCGGTGAGAGTGAAGTCCATCGGCAGCCTATAAATTGATTCTAGGTACATCATTTAGATGGACTGAATATTTCAACTCAGAGTGAAGCAGACGATATCTAGTACTCCCTGAACTAAAATTTCAAATGGTAGGTGTTGTTGGCTTGGTCGACGTGATCAGTTCGATGACATAGGGGGAAATATTCCACCAAAAAGACGCATCCACCGACCTTTTCCATAGAACCGATGAGTATCTGCCCACACGCTATCGACGAAACAGTCAAATAAGAATTTCAAAAAATCCAGCCTAAAAGCCAGTGGCATCCGCTCCTTGCCACCTATCATATGCCCATCATTCTAGAACGCGTCATAGAGGCCCTGGCACGGCTATCCCTACTGATTTTGCGTCAGTTCACGTGAGATGTGCTCTGCGATATTTCATTCTAGGCTAATCGTCTTCACGAAACTACAGTAATGATAACTGACCTTTGAACGCTTCGCGAAGTTATTCTTGGGGTGAAGAGGGAAAATGCTAAAAAAAATCTTAAAAAAGAGATGACATGACTTCCGCATTGAGGCGAAAAAAACGAAAACTGTAAAAACAAGCGCAGAAAGCTACGGCCAGCAAGCCACAGAACAGAAGCAGTTTTCAGAAGATCCCACGAGGCAACAAAAGCGAAATCGCAAGTCGTGCATTGCTAAAAGGTTGGTGATGGGAGCCCTGCCAAAGACATTATTCCATTCTTGTAAGCAGGGTCAACCATCCTTTCGCACTATCCGAATGAAGGGGTCCCATTTGGGGGTTAGGAGAGGTTTACCATGTTGGGGAAAAGTGTGAATGGGGTGTTGTTTCTGTTTGCGAGGGTTCTGATGATGTTAGCGAGAGTGTCGCGAGTTGAAGAATGGGCAACAATGGGAGATTTACCGCTCAAACACATATTGCCCCCCCCCCCAACTCCGACGGCTCTTTTGAAAGAAAATGTGAGCGGGGCTGGACCGTGTCACTGGTCACGGGAATCTAAAGAAATAGCCAATGGTGGCGGTCGCTTGGATGTATCTTATTAGATTCGATTAACTTCCTTGTTCCTCAATTTCTGGAGTAAACCATTATTGGGTATCCAAGTCGGTACAGCAGAACTTGGTCGTCAATGTTTACATGGCAATCGACAAACAATTGCAAATGTAACACGACGATGAAGAAGTGTGTGCACGGCGTATCTCTAGAGCAGCAGTTTCTATTTCTTTTAGACATTTTATGGACAGTGGTGCTAACAGAGCGATGAAAACAGTCGAGCGGAGGATAGAGATAGGTAAGCAGACTGGGAGCATGCAATTCAGATGGATGGAGGGTCAGTCACAGTTGGAAGTAACAACATCCATTGCATACCTTTCATCAACATCTCTTCCAGTGTTGTGGTCGAGTGATCCCTGGTGCAGTGGCAAAAACCAGGCTATGAGCCTACCATCCAGGGCTCAAGTCCGAGAGGTTGCAAGTTTTGCAGGTCGTGTGGCGAGGCTGGCGGTTTCAACGAGGGTCATGTCCATGTTTCCACGTTCTCTACTTCCTCGCCAATGGATGTAAATCACCACATTTGACTGCCAGTCTAGGGCACTTTACTACCGTCCCAGATGTTTCCTAGGAGCGATAAAACTTGGATAAACGAATTGTTGAAATTGCGACAGGAATTATGAGACAACCCAATAGAATGTGAAAAATTAGGACAATGTACAGGATTTAAGAAAGTCAATGAGGTGCTTCTTCGTATTAAAGCGAAATGATACATACAGTATCGCGAACACTCTTCAGTACGTCCTGGCCACGAGCGTAACTTGTAGTCATCAGCCATACTTATAAGCAGATCGCTTGACCATTTTGATGTGGCTATAGCGCTAGAGCATGAAAGAAAAAATGTAAAGAGGATCTACAGCTAAGAAAAAAAAGAAAGAAAATGGTCTAGCATACGAAAATCTTCTCCTGTCGAGGAGAATAAGACGCATACAGCAATGATTGATAATGTGCGCTGAGGATAAAAATGAATAATTTCTCCGCATATCCACTTTTCTATTGAAAAATGTCAGTTTCAGGTGCACAAGTAGTATGCACCGCCGCTGCCGCGCGAATATTTCGCGACTAGAAACCTAAACCTAATTCTGCCCACAAGGAAAGCATCCCAGGTCGCCATGGCCATTCAAAAATGTATACCACTAGATGTGCCTTACGCTGATCTCAAATCTACCTTCCAAATCTGCTAAACGATTCTCTGAAGGGAGTTATGAAGCAAAACAGCGCAACGGTAGTGGTCGGGACACAGTCAAAACGTCGTAGGATCGATCTCTTATCGTGTTTACTGTTTCGCTTTTCTCGAATATAGTGCTCAGTAGGCTAACTGTTGTATTTTCATAAAAAAAAACAGTAGACGCGACGAGGGATTGATCCTACGAGGTCTGACCGTTAAATCCCGACCACTACCGTTGCGCTGTTTTGCTTCATAACTCCTTCAGAGAATCGTTTAGCAGATTTGGAAGGTAGATTTGAGATCAGCGTTCAAAGGCACATCTAGTGGTATACATCTCTTCTTGAATGGCCATGGTGATCTCGGATCCATTCCGTTTTGGGTTGGCTTCACCTTTTACTCCTCCAGGATTAATTAATGTATGTCATATCGACATTCAAGGACAAATTGTTGATCGCCAATCTCGGACTGCCCGAAATGTGATATAAATTTTCCCCACAATCAGGAGCGATTCCATTTACGCGTGGAGGAATGCAATCAATACATGGCACATCGCTGAAAGAATAACTATCCATTGTTCCTCAAGAAAACCTAAGGCCGATGTCAGACTTTGCGAATCGCGCGATTCGCTACTAGCGATTCGCGCGATTCGCTAGCGTCCGCGGTCGCGTTGCGGTACCAGCCAATTGAGTGATTCACTGGCCGCGACGCGACCGCAGACGCTAGCGAATCGCGCGATTCGCCTAAGTCTCTCCGGAAAGTACTTCTGTTAGAAGTGGAAAACCCAAAATTCTAAGAAGGCGCACCTTCAACTTTGAAGGCCCATAAAATCTTTCGTATGCGACATTTTGGAAATCTGTAAAAAGTTTCAGAAACTTCAAATATTTCTCTAACAAAACAGTATAAAAAGTTTAGTGATTGTCCCCTTTTTCAAAAAATTGTCCCGTTCGAACATTTTTCGTGCAAAAGCGAGTTTTTGGGCTTTCAGCGACCATAACTCACTTCATTTTCATTTCTGTGATGCACTTTTTTCATGGGGTGACAGGATTTTGCTCTTTCTAACAAGCCCCAAACCGTTTTTCAAAGTTCATTTTTCGAGAAAATCACACGTTCGAACATTTTGGGGGGTTTTGCCGAACACTTTTTTTGAAATCGCGAGTTTTTGGGCTTTAAGCGGGCATAACTCACTTCATTTTCATTTCTGTGATGCACTTTTTTCATGGGGTGAAAGTACAGGATTTGCTCTTTCTGAACAAGCACCAAACCGTTTTTCAAAATCCATTTTTCGAGAAAATCACACGTTCGAACATTTTGTTCCCATAGGTTTTTGAGCAGCACATGCGAGTTTTTGAGCTTTCAGCAATAATAACTTCCTTCAAAGAACTTGTTGGGAGGGGCGAAGACATTTTTGAAGACTACGAGATTTCTGCTTTCTTATGTGTTTACAGTTGTCTGGAAGAATCGTCCCCAAAAATTAGGTCCGAAGAACTTTAATTTCAGCCCCGAGAAGTCAAACCTTTCATAGGGATGCATTCAACTGTTCTTTATTCCTAAGAAAACACCGTAATTTGCCTAAAACTGTCTCTCTGTGCATAATAAATCGAATCTAATGCGGTCTGCACAAACAATCTTGCCTCGGATACGCCACGCACGCGCCTGTGGCTGGCAGTCCTCGAAATTGCGACCCCCTTCCGACCAAAATGCGACCCCTTCGTTCGAACAGTTCGAACGGACGGTTGACCCTGGTTGCGAGGGAATCGTCAGAAACGTCTCAGATTCTCCTTTCTCCGAATGTACGCCAGACCTCACATTGCAATGCCAACTCACCACGTTCTGAGGGAGATAGCCAGGGCCACGATACCTCATCCACCATATAGCATTGGCATCGCTCTATCGGACTATCGCCTCCCCTGCGCCCTGAATAAGCATCTGCCAGAGAAGAAAGTTAAAGATTGCGACCACCCAAAAACGACTTCTCCAAATTCTTCAACCCCCAGTTTCCTTCATTCTGGGCTGGAAGCTTCCAAAACTTCACTAGCAAATGCACGCATTTCAGTGACTACGGTGGTGGTTATGTTATTCTGATCAGGGACGGTAGTAAAGTGGCCTCAACTGCTAGTTACCATGTGACCATGAGCTCGTGGTAACTTGGTCATGGCTTCCATCCATGTCTCCCTAAAAGATGCGTAGAGCACCTCTGGAACCCCTCCGAAGATTCCCCGTCGGAATGGTCGAAGTGAGTTCGAACTTACTTGGAAGTTGGGGTGATGACATCACGTGCTAGTAAGAGGATTAGCAGGGTGTGGTCATTTATAAACTAACAGCGATGGCGGCAGAGGAAAAGGAAATAGTGCGCGCGCGGTGGAGGGCGCAAACATGCTGCCACTTCATCTCTAAAAAGTCCTCCGGAGGACTTTTTAGAGATGGCCATCTCCAAACAGCCAGGCTGTGTGGGTCAACGCAGTAAGTTGAAAAGGGAAAGGGAAGCAACTTGCATTGATCCGTCAATGGTGTAGCGCCTGCGGTCCACGTTTGTGTTGAGCCGGCCACGGGATCGATACTACTAGATGTCAAAATCTTTGCAACTTTTGTGGGTTATTGCCTTTCCTCTAGAATCTCTTTCACCGTCAATAAGAAGGGCTCCATAGTGCAGTGGTAGCGATGCCGCTCATGGGACGATGCACCGAAGGTTCAAACCCGTGTGTGACGCGACTTTTGCAAGCAACGTGGTGGATGCTCACCACTTCGCCTATGGCAAACCGCCATTGGATCAATGGGGACGTTCCACGCTGCCGCTGGCAAGCTTGCTGGATCAGCACCGCTTGAGACTAAGACTTGCATAGCAAGTTATGAATAAATAAATAATAAAATAAAGAAATGATCTTGGGATTCCTTCACACGCATGAAACAAAAGTTGGTTGAGGCATTAAGTTCTGAAGAAGATTCGATGACAGAGCACCGTTGGATGAAAGTGGATGTTTCTTTTGTGACACGGCCTTTGTTTCGTTCGAAAAGTAATGAGAGACCCTTTAAAGCTCTTCTGAACTCCATATCATGTAAAACCCCTTTAGCTTGGCGTGAATTTGGTCCAAATCTGGCGTGAATGCGTTGTTCCACAGTTTTTGCGACAACCTAACCTTCTTCAAAATCCAACAGCAGTTTTTATTATGCTGTCCCCTTAAGAAGTGAAGTGTTACCACAATGAAAAAGTTTCGTGGAACAGAAGTGAAAAGTAATCGATAAACGTGAGGTGGACGTATAATTTTGGGACGTCGGCTGAGTGGCCTTTTACACAAAAATTATTGGAAAAAATTCCTGTGATCTCAAATAGAAAATTGATGTTCATAGGCAATTCCGTATTTATATATGACACATTGTCACATTGGAGACTTTTTTCGAAACATCTATATTTGTGAGATTTTGGGAAATTCTTAGGTGGACGTATAATTATGGGACGCAGTGTTGATGCTAGGCCGCAACTATAGATGTCGCGACAAAATATCACCTCAAAACGCCTTACTAAGGTTTCGGACGACTGAGGTTGCCAGAGATTTCGACTCGCTGATGCTCGGTCGGACCGTACCCGACCACTTTTTGATGAGTTCTCTGCCTTTTGGTGGGTGATCCTGCGCTCTCTAGATTCCAGTGTTCTCCCTTTTCCGCGACTTACACATCTCTTCTTTTGAAGCTTGAATCTTGGACATCTCCACAGCGTAGAGTAAGGAGGCTCGTATTTTCGATGTTTTGACGATATTTCCTCCTTTTTTCTCCACTTTTGTTCCAATGCGCACCTCTGCTTTCGTATTCGAGTGAGATTGCCACCAGAGTCAACCCTGCGTTGCGCAGTTTCGCCCGATTAGACACGTTCTCTCGCGCGAACATTCACACTCGCATGCTCGAGCCGTCTGTGTCTCCGCCCATACAGCGTGCGTTGAGGATCTCTCAACGTGCCGTTGCGAACTGCGCAACGCAGGGTTGACTCTGATTACCACATCAAATTGGTCCTCGCTTTTATTTGAACAATGCTTTCCTGCCTCCCAACACCTCTAAGATTCCTGCATATTCTAGCAGTAACAGAACTTCCTGATTATTAGTTATAACAAAAAGTATGTACAATTATCTTACTCAAGCCTTCAGTGCGAGGAGAACGAGGACCACCAGGTCGTGACAACTTCAAAGTTTATCCGGCCATTGTATGCACTCCTCGAGATACGGCATGTGTGCGATGCCCGTCTGGTCCTCCAGGATTCCGTGGAAGCCACAGGGAAGGAGGGTGCTAAAGGTCCACCTGGCCTTCCAGGTATGCTCAAATTTTGGTGTTTCGCAATGTTGAATGAGTCAAATTTATTTGCTATTCAGGTCCTCCAGGACAAACAACAAGGAGTGGACCACGTGGCCCTCCTGGTCCTGAAGGAGATAAAGGATTTCCAGGTTTGGCTAGTTCGCAGAATCTTGTTCCATCAAGTGCAAAATTGTCTCTTGAGGTGAACGAGGAGAACCTGGAAAAACTGGTGCTCCAGGAAGGAATGGTGTCATTTCGGTAGGGAGAAGAGGTCTCCCAGGGCATCCAGGAAAAGCGGGAGAACCAGGTTTGACATACCCTGACCGTTGTGAGCTTTCCAATCTCTTAAGTGTTCGTTTGTGTTCAGGTCTCCCTGGAAAGCATGGCTATCGAGCTCAAGATGGATTGCCTGGTGCTATGGGGCCAAATGGGTTACCTGGTTATAGAGGAGAACCAGGAAAACCAGGTCCAAGAGGTCTACAAGGACGTCCTGGAATACCAGGATCAGATGCAGGATACTGCACATGTCCACCTCGAACAGTTTTATTCAAAAAGATTTCAAAAGTGTAATTTTTAGTTGTATGAAATTCGAGGTAATTGGAAGTGTTCTTCTTTTCTGAAATAATCATAATAGGTTACCACAATGATCAGCTCTGTACTGAAACGCTTGAGCAACTCCAATGAGAAAAAAATGCATTCGTAACCTTGGTATTTGTTAGTGATTATTTATTATATTCTTCAATATGAGACGCTAATCTGATAAAAAAATGTTGTTTTTCCCGACATGTGTCACATATTGAAATCCATTTTTGGGAAAGGCTCAAAAATACTGGACGAATAACTACATATCATTGACGTAAGGTATTTGCTTCGGGCAGAACCATTAATGTTCGGGTTATTCAACTGAAAATATAATATTGGGTTGTCTCATAATTCCTGTCGCATTTCTATTCAATTTCAAATTTCTTCCGTCTAAGACCGTTTCATTGCGAAATACGTTAGTATGTTGAAGTATGCTTCAAGAGCCTTAACAGCATGGTTTCGGAAACGCAAGCCCTAACGGGTTAATCAACTAGGAATAAAAATAGGTCAGTGACTATAATGAATGATTATGCTTTACGATCCTCAAATGAACTCTGTAGCAAGGAGGACAACAGAGAAGATCAGCGCTGTGTTTGACCCAGTCTCTGCTACTGATAGGGTACTGAGCTAGTGGTCCAATCGCAACGGCAAAGACGAAACGAGCTATGAACTTCAACCTCATACTGGGCCTGCGGTCATTTTTGATGAGCGCCCCTTGCACCCTAAATTGGGAGTGCCTCCGCACGTTGCTACCAGGGTATTGTAGCAGATACCTGAGCGCAGCCGATGCACCAGCACACGCCATCAGTATGGCAAGGACTGCTGCAGAATGAAGTTTTGATGGAAACCTTATGGTCCGGCCGACCATGAGCGGGAAGCACGCCTGACCATCTGGGGAAAATCCATTCTGGGACGGCAAAAGCAGAGCCTTCCCTAATCGGTCACCAGTGGAAATGAGTCATGAGTCCACTGCGACAACAACATGCGGCACGTCTGATGGCTGCCTCGCAGCCAGGAAGCACCAGCTCAACCAAAGCCCGAACTCCGTTTTCTGAGAATATCGCTCTCGTTTTGTTGGATTCGCTAGGTGGCCTGGTTTGGGAACCACTTCAATGTATGAAGACAAGCATTGCTAAAGTCAGCGCGGAATAGCCCTCTAGGCTGGCTTCGGGGTTGCGAGCACGTTCGAACATTCTCGGGACTTTTGCGACCCCCTGTTTTTGTTAATAAGAGTGCTAGACATGAATCCGTTGCGCCAGAAAGCGTCTGCGCGCGTCAGCCTTGGAGCGCGGCAGGTATCACCCGGGCGCTGGAAGAACGGGACGCGGCGAAGAAAAAATTTTAGAGGGGAATAACTTTCTTGGGACGTACTTTTTTGACTTGTTGAGGTAGATTTTGATTGTGCCTGAGGTGCGCTTTCAGAAAACTACAAGGATTGCCTAACTCTCTCCCGGAAAGTACCTCTGCTAGAA
>MU874379.1:1265-11897 GCA_036418205.1 Ostertagia ostertagi
ATACCACAGAAATAATACTTTACACAAAGGCAGAATTTACGATGAAAAGTTAGCTCATTGGAAATAAGGGTAGAGGTGGTCAGTGGAGCAGGGATGAAGAAGAAACCATTTGAAACGGCCCGAAACCCGAGAAATGGGACCCCTTCCTTGCCCGTTGATTTGCGCATTGATGCGACTCTCATCGCTGTGCCCTCTTCAACACTACGCTCTCTCTATCTAATCACTCGCCACGTATAGACCTGCGGCGAGTGATTAGATAGTCGGTGGGCGTACCCCGCCAACCGCGCCAAGAGTGAGCCATGCTAGATCGCCGAGGTCAAATCTTTCGCTGCCAATTGCGCGTCGGTCAGCACCCTCAGGAGGTCCGCCTGTCTCCCAACTATGCAATTTCCCCTTCTTTGACCTTCGTTCTTATCGTGAATTCCTCCTTTAAGCTCGAGTTGAAACCCGCTGTTCACATGAGCCGACACAATTCCTACCCTGTATGGTGCGTGCTGGTGTGCTCGCACATGAAGGGAAAACAAGCCGGGTAGGTGTAAACATAGGTAGTAGTTACTAAAAGTAGTGAAAGAGATCAAGAAAACTTTTCATACGGACATGTAGCATTTTGTGATAACATTCGATACCGTAACTATACTAGCCATAACGGCAGCATTAGAAGCTGCGTTCATAACATATCCCTAAGATTTTCCGTTCATCAAACTTCAAAGTAATGGATCCATCAAACTCCATTTTGCGCGAATTTTGAAACGTCAACTCGAAATGCAAAAATTTGTCACCACGAGGAATCGAACTAGGGACCCCCTTTTCTGGTATTCAGAGGGCCGTTCAGGAAAAATTAACCATGGTTCTGTGGTTCCCGCATGTGCCCCTATATCATGCAAAAGACCGTTTTGAAAAAGCTTGGCACACCCTGAAAGACCTTCCTTGTTAGTTCAGTTTTACGTAATATGCCGAAGCAACCCACCATGTCAGCATTATATTTCTCATGTGCAAATTATTAGGTTGTCCCATAATTAGTGAATCACTTTGGGTGTTTTTGAATTCAAATTTTTTTTTCTTTTTTATGTGGAGTCTTTGCTCATCCAAACATACACCCCTGTCATCTACAATGTATTGCCTATACAAGGAAATTTTGTCGCTGTCTTATCTCTAGAATTCCAGGAGCTATTGATCGAAGAAAGATCGGAAGTCGAGTTTGAGGTCATGTCACTTAGCGTAAAATTTCTTCCTGGGGAAGAGCGCTAGAGGTCAGACTGAGTTGCCTCTTGTTGGCACGAGGATAGGGCCACACAGAGGAAGTGAAAGATCGGCTAGCTTGAGAGTCTCTAATTTTTTATGAATATTCTCCGCAAGGTGGGTCGAACGACCTCAGGAAAAAAGCAGACTTTGTCTTGCTTTACTTTCAAATTGAATGCGCCGCCATTACGCTGTAGATGTTGATCTTCTTCAGTGACCCTAGTATTACTAGGCGGCGGTTCCCAGCGCATGGTCACTCTCTGGATGCTCTTCAACCAACCATCCCGTGAAGGGGTGAACTAGAAGGATGAGTTGTTGGCGTTGCTGTTAAACTCCTCGCAATGCGTGGTCCACGGCTAGGCTACTTGCGCTTGAGATTGTTCCGTAGTACCTTCACCCAGGTCCCGAAACCCCTGGATGAATATTAGCTGGACGATCACGTAAAGGAAGTAAGGGGAGAGTGAGAAGCTAACATGATGGATCTGTCAAGAGATCGTTTGCGGAGCTGTTTTTCGGGCTCACAGCATACAAGACACAAACTAAATATTTTAAAATCTTTACTACACTATGTAAATGTCTGCATTCCATCATTTTAACGAATCGGGCATGCTCTAGCAATGGGCGACTAGTTTGTCCATATCCACGCTCAGTGGCGCTGGGTACAGCAGTGAGATTGCCAGTTGAGGGCTAGTTGGAGTGTGGGTCATCTTCAACTAAAAAAAGCCAACCACTCGATAGAGTGAACTACAAGCAGACCCGTGCGCATTTGCAGGGAGCGTGCCCTCGCCTATCTGCTGCATTCTCTATGTTGTTGGGCGTTTGAAAGATCCTAATCAGAAGCGATTAAGAAGGGAGCTCAAAAATAGGTTCCAGAAAAATTTAAATATCAGCCTCGGAAGGCAGCATGGAAATGGGCTGAGTAATTGCTCAGATAGAATAATATGGATGCTAACATAGGTATTCACGCCATCAATCCCAAACTTCCTTAGGATTTATTAATAAACAATACTGTATAGAGTGATTCCACTAATTATGGACACCACCTCATTTTCCAGTGCATATTATCGATCAGCGACTTTATGCTGGAAAAGAATCCTTCTCAAGTGAATCGCGTAAATATCCCTTAGCAGACGAAGTTTCTTCTTGGTGCAAATTTCTCATGCTGAAGATACCCCCATGGGGACCGAAAGAACTGCATGACACAATAGACTAGTAAGAGCAGTTTTCGCATTCCGAAATTCTTTCATAGGACTGACATACTCTTCATTAGGACAGTGTTCAGAAAAAAGAGAATCGAGAACAGAAAGATGGCACTGTGATAAAGCCATACCGACGTCAAGCATTAACATCAAGCCGATTTAGGCGAGTGAAGCTTCAATGGTAACCGGACTTACAATATTCGTTATGGTGAAGGCAAAGCGATCGAAATCCACGATCACGTTAAAAAGTTTAAGGAGAGCGAGATGGATTATGCCCTAGCCGGGCTAATCCCTTTAAGAGGAGGCAATGCCAAGATAGATCGGAAAATCTGGGAACGAAGGAGGTTGCCTTATTTGCAAAAGAGCACAGGCCCCACCCCAAGCGAAGTACGAGACATGTACTGTGCGCCGCGCGCGGCCCCACGCCACTGTAAAAGCCAAAGCCTTACCGCTCCAATGTCATGGCGCGGGACCGCCACTCCTAGTGTGAGGACCATGGGTTTATGCTTTGGCGTTCATGTTTCAGGTAGAGTTTACGATGAAAATACAGCCCATTAGAAATTAAGGTAGAGCTGGGCAATGGTGTGGTTTGGAGATAAAACCATGAGAAACAACCCAGAACCCAAGAAATGGAAGAACCAAGAACTTCTTTCTTGCGCGCCAAATTTGCACGTTGGGCGATTCTCGACCATGCTGACCTCATCAACGCAGACGATCTCTGTGCGAAATGGCTACAGTCAGGTGGAGAGAGAAGTGGGCGAGCGGTGACGGCAGGCGCGGTCGCCGGCACGCTGATTTTTTATCAATGAATTTGTTTTTTGTAAGCGTGATAACCGGCAATCGAAGATCAACTGTTTGAAACACCTCAAGCTTTTATGCCGCGGCTCGGTCCAGACTAGAGGAAATCAATAGAAGGTTAGTTATGTTTAGGTTGTGTATAATTTTCCCTGTTTAAAGGCGAATTTACGATGAAAGCTTAGCCCATTGGAAATAAGGGTAGAGGTGGTCATTGGAGCAGGGATGAAGAAGAAACCATTTGAAACGGTTTTAAACTCCACAAATGGGACCCCTTCCTTGCCCGTTGATTTGCGCATTGATGCGACTCCACTTCGCTGTGCCTCTTCAACACTACGCTCTCTCTGCTATCTAATCACTCGCCACGTATAGACCTGCGGCGAGTGATTAGATAGTCGGTGGGCGTACCCGCCAACCGCGCCAAGAGTGAGCCATGCTAGATCGCCGAGGTCAAATCTTTCGCTGCCAATTGCGCGTCGGTCAGCACCCTCAGGAGGTCCGCCTGTCTCCCAACTATGCAATTTTCCCCTTCTTTGACCTTCGTTTCTTATCGAAACTTCCCCTTTGACCCAATTTCTTCCCGCGGACTTTTTGATTAGTGCACACTATACCACCTTTACATTCGAATCCAATGAGCAACGATTTTTATAAGATTCTACTTAAAGGTGGTACGAACAGAGCGTGAATGAATGGGAATGGTGCAATGGCATAAGTCATTTCGACCTATACGACAAGCGTAAAGGGAGGCTTCATCAGTAAAGTGTGAATAAAGGCCACTGTCACAATCCACAAGCTAAGTTTTCATCGTGAATTCTGCGAGGTAAGCAAACTAGCCCTTTTGACGTTTCTATTATGATCGTATGCTGAATGTTGGTGAGGGATGGGTCCTCCGAGCTCGACGTCCCCACTTCAACTCGGTTGGCATCTGTGAAAAGTAATTGGACGGCTAGTGGTGTAGGGTGGTTCAAGGCACCTCCAGCCAAAAGGGTTTTGCTTACCCTTAAGGACTGAAGCCTTGGGAGGCAGGAGAGCACCGCAGGTTCCGCCCTAATTTTAAGGCCTTGTACCCACAATTACTTGTTCTAATAAATTTCCTCCCAATCAAAATGATCCTCTCTTTAAGGCTTAGTCCTGAGGTAAGCATCAAATTGAGGCGGTTCTAAGGACCGAGTTGAAGTAGTCCGTCGACCGTCGGGGACCCCATCCCCTCCCCAACATTCAGCATACGGTCCCAGCAGAAACGCCAAAAGGGCTGGTTTGCTTACTTCGAATTCTGCCCTTAAGTTTGGCCCCAGGCATCACATCTTTTGATAATATGAGAGCAGCGCGACACGGACACGTAGGACGGGTGGTTGACCCACTTGTATGTGTCTTTGAAATCTGTGGAGCCATTTAGTCGAGATGTAGAAAAAGAACTGAATTGGAACCTAGCAGCACAGAATTGCTTTAGAGAAACAGAACTGTGTTCAGTGGCTATCTGATCCTAGCGATCGTAAGGGAACTAGTTTTGCTGTTTTGCCGTTGTGTTGCAGCCCAAAATATCGACCCAAAACATAATTAATGACAAGCCGAAGTGTGTGCTGAAACTGACTGTCGACTTTTCACGTGGCATGGGAAAAGGCAAAAAGGCGGTCTTCCCGACGGATGCGCCACGCTATTTTATTCTGAGAGTTTGAAAGCATCTTCATATGGCGGGTTAGGTCTGAACTACGACTTGCAGGATCGCCCATGTCCAAAGCAATAATTCTGTTCCTACGGAAAAGTTGGTGATTCATGAACGACTTCTGAGAGGTCTATGGATTCATTTTTGTGGGAGATATCGATCACTGCTCACGGTAATGGTTTCGGCGCTTTGTGCCACTGATCCACCGCTGCTCTTTGGCTCCTCTATACATGTAAAATTATTAGTTTTTTTTCCAAACTGAAGGAAATGTAAGGCACTTTTGATGCCTATTGTAAGAATGGGCTAAAATCGTGAATAAAATATATTCAGATTGACAATTGCCTTGACAGTTGCAGTCAAAATTGTGCGCCGAAACGATTTTTGTGCATTACTTTTTTTCACTTGAGCGACGCCCTCCAAAAAATTAGTATACTATGTTTTCTGTGATTTTTTATCCTTGAGCCTTACAGAATTAAAAGAAAAGAGAGCACGAAAAATTGTTTCGACAAACATTTTTGACCGCTACTGTATATAGCAGTCATCTGGAGAAACAACTATGAGAGCCATTCTAAGTCGAAGAGAAAGAGCGAGTCCTCCCAAAAGCGAGTTTCAAGGGCTGATCCGCCTTTTGCCACACTAATCGTTCAAGAAGGTTCTTTGTCAACCGAAAAACGAAGGTTAAACATGTCGCTCAAAGACAGTAATCGTTGTCCCGATGCGGACACCGTAATTACGTGTTTACTCAAGGATACCAAATCGTCTCACTCAAAGCACCTGCTGCGGGATTCGGCGATCAAAGAAGGAAAGGGAAACTTATAGTTCCCCTATTGCTACGAGTTGCTCGTCAAGGCAGATGAATGGATCAAATAAGATGCTCAGAAGTGGAGTGGGCCGAGCCGATTTTTGATGAGGTCGCACATTTCACTGTATGAAGTGCCTGCCTGTCAATGTGTTAATTTAATAATATTTCAGAGGTTCTGTTCACCTGAATCCTCTCATAAGGTGTAACCTTGACGTTGAGAAAACCCTCAAACGTTCAGTTTCCGACCCCCTATTGGGGTTGTGTCCCTGCATCACTACACGTGAACCAGATCACACGCAAGGGCAACAGCCCTCACCCCCACTCCTCATCACCATGGCTTCTTTTATGACTGTTTTATCAGTGAGCCCAGTCGACACACTCCAACGGCTTCCCAACATATCACTTGCGTTCAATTCTTCACTACACTTCACCAAAATCTCAAATACGCTATCCTCCCCCCCATATGCCAACTTGCAGAATCCAGAGATCCGACACCTCTCTAAAGTTCTTGATACGGGCGTACTCGTTGGGTAAAGTTATTACGCTGCTGATCTTGGTTACCGTATACCTGCCGCGGGCAGAATTATAATGGGCACTCAAGTTTGGAGCACTGAAGACCATGCCATTTTACCTATCTACAACTACGCAGGGTTATCCACTGTATTTGTAACTTTGTTTTATATGAGTATTCGTCAATTCGCAAAAGATGCAGTGCGAATAGGTAATTGGGTGAGGGTTAAGAGTCTACCTTCAGGCCCATCGAAATTTGCTCGCATTATAAGTGGTTCCCTTCATCAGAGAGTATAGGCTACTCCCTTCCTTGGCATTTTTTGAGCATTTATGTTTTTTAAAATTACGCAAACCACCGTAGCAACATAGAGCACAGGCCGAGGGCGTTGAGAGTGTTAAGCTTTTGTGTGTTACTTGTAGGCGCGGGTGGGTGGTTCCTCTGCCGAGGCCCACGTGCAAAGGTGGTTTCAGTAACAGTGTCGGGCTTGCTGATGAAGCTCCCGTCACACTATGTCCAAAGAGAAAGAAAACTTATCAGTGATAACGCTAAGACGTACCCGGAAGTGACGCGAGTTCCCTTACGTGTTCTGTGGTCAGTACGTGAGGGCTACTGAGCAGTGAGCTCACACTCTGAACGTAGGATCGCCAATTGGGAAGTCCTGGAGGCGGCGGAAGACGAATGCGCAGGAAAATTCAGGTCCTATGCCTTCAGGAGACGCGATGGAAAGGTGCTAAGGCTAGGAAAATCGGGGAAGGTGTCAAGCTCTACTACAATGGAGAAGACACCAAGCGGAACGGCGTGGCCATAGCAGGTAGCGGAGTCGCTCAAGGACTATGTCTTCCGCTGTGAACGAAACCAACGCGTCGAGTGATGGCTGTGCGGATAGTCACAAGATGATGTGTTAGGACCGCGCCTCGCACAGCAGACCGGCAACTCCGAAAGTTGGAAGGATGAGCATCTATTCTCAGCTGATAGGTGCCATCAGATCTATTCCAGAGGCGGTTACTCACATAGCAGGGGATTCTTGAAGGCACGACGGGGTGAAAGAAAGCGGATGGAAAGGGTGAGCAGGGGGTAGAGATGTACGAAATAAAACTACGAGGAGGAGGGTGCTGGACTTGCACAGCGCGACCTGGCAGTGTAGCATGTTTTTCGCGAAAAGAAAGTAGCCTACAGCCTTGGAGGGGAAAAAGTGCAAGAAGGCCACGTGCTCGTGGAAAAATATTCCCTCACAACCATGGAGGACATCGAAGTATTGGCTCTTCGGCCAGGCCCCTCGTGGCGGCAAAATTACAAAAACCACGTTTTATTTTCCGATTAGGACGGTCTTAGTAGTACCAAAAATGTTGTGAAACAACTTTCGCGATTTAGACAGTTATGCTTCCAGTATTTTTGAGCTGCGGCCCCTTCATTAACATACCCTCAGGAATTTTTCAGGTTACAGGATAAGATAGAGTACTTAAGATCAAAAGTGCTGCACGTGTGCTTCGTGTTTTTTCCGCGTTGTGAGGTTTAATTTCGGTGAAGTGTTCGAATTCCAATTCCTTCAGGGTTTGAGTTGGTGACCTTAGTGTATCTCTACAGAATTTCTATTTATCAATTACGTGTATAAGAGCAACGGTTAGGAACGAAACATGAGCAACAAAACTGACATCATTAGACACTGGGGCAATAGGCAATCGAATTAGAAGTCTGGAAAAAGTATTGCCAAACGCCTATGCCTTTTCTAAGAGTTTTGCTATTGAGCGTCTTGAGGATGCCCGAGAAAGTGCGAAGCAGCTGGAATGCGATAGATGGAATAAGGCTATAAAATTGAGAACTTGAACCGCGGATCGTAGTCGCTGAGAATAGGATAATCATTCATAGGTCAAAGAAAGTTTGTCTAGATTGAAGAGAAGGAAGACCATAAAATTTGTTTGGTATTTCGGCGTTTGGTATTCTAGAATACAGAAGCAATAGATTTGCTCTAGTTTTCTTTTCCTCGGAATCCAAGAAAAGTATGACTCTCCTCGGGTGTACCCTCCGCGCCTTACCTCTCAACTCTTGACCAATTAGTCACATTCTGAGGGGTCGGAGGAACATATTAACGATAAGGTTGTCGAGAATATCTTGGCTGATGTAGATGTGAAGTCCAGCACCTGTATAGAGGGAGGCAATAAAGACATTTTGACTATTGTCGCATCTCAGCATTTTTTTCGTGTCGCAGAAATTGTCGTCGATGACGGAATTTCTTCAGCAAAATATTCTCAAATGCCCCTCTATTAGTAGACGCAAGCCTTCCTTCACTGCCCTCACCGTCTTCAGAATATGACGTCATCTGCCATCGTGGTCGAGCTCACGGGGACCTACAGTAAATGCTCCAGCCCGAAGCTCTTACTTAATTTCTTCAATCGATTCATCGTTGGATAGTTTCCTAGAAACATTAGCTCTGAATACGCAAGCCCCTCGGAACGCCGCTTTTCAGAAAACGTCGTAATGGTATAAGAGCCGTCGTAATGGTATGGGGTCCGTCCACGACCCCATTGAGCACCGACCAGTACACCATGTTTTTAGTGTTAATTTTTTCTGACTTCCTCCAAATTTTAAATTGAGACCAGTCGGTTCATATTTATCAAGAGTGTGATTAAAGCGGGTTGAATGTGGAGACAGAAGTTTTTTTTTGTTGCCACCCTCCTGTAGATGTGTCGATGAGAAATACTGGACACATGTGTTGGAGTTTCTGGTGTATTTTGATGAACTGTTAGGAGTGCTTTCTCCTAACAGCTCCACCTGGCTACAAAGGGCTAGGCCAACCGCTGACCTTATGAATGTCGCATGACGTCCTTCCAGTGCAATTTCTGTTGTGCGACTTTTGTTGAACTAGTTTGTAATCGAATCGTTCGGTAAAGCTTCGTATGCTGTAGCAGAGAATTCGCTCTGCATCGTATGACACAATTCACTGAAAAAACGAGTCGCATTCATCACACAAAACGAGTTAGAACACAGAGGACGAGGCCTCAAAATGACGATTTATCGCGAGGCTCACTTGTACATAGCACTCAGACTATAGTGACCATATTTATACCATGACCATATGTCCAGAAATGACAGATAAAAATGTTTCGCCAACAGGTCAGGATTGACTCGTTTGCTGAGACGCACTACTTCACTTTTTCTTGCCGAATCTGCCACCAGGAGGCATAGGTACGAACATGCCTTCTGTAGAACCGAACTGAAACGTCAATAAATAAAGAACGCCTCATAACTGCGGTAATGAAGTATATAAATACAGCTGATCCGAAAGATATTCTTCTTGTTATTACTACATGTTTTAGCAACGAAACAGTTCTATAGTCATTAAGTATGGTTGCCTTCTGCACTAAACTATAGCCCGCAACCAGCTCGCCGAAACTCAAGGTCCAGCACATAGGGTTTATTGAGAAACATCGGCCCAAGCCTTTTCCAGCGATTTATCCGAAGTTTCATCTGTCATGTCTTCGAAACACATGCTCTACTCTTCAACAACAGCGCCCAGCCGAGTTGAGTTTCGGCGAATTTGCCTTCTACTGGCTTACACGGATAATATGTGAACATTGGTTATGCGCAGGGATGATGATCTCGAGCCTGCGTATTTTCATATGTGAGCAGTAGCCCAGTTACACTGAAGAGTGAAAATGAGTATGTAAATCAGTGTTTTTTCTTTGAAATTACCTGATATAGATTTATAGCTGATCGGGACTTTTTTAAATGGAAGGCGCTGCGATTTTTAGTAAAAGCTTCCGGCCTATTCACTGCCAGGAAAGGGCTACGAGAAACATTTCGACCTTTGTCAGCAGCTCTCCTGCTCATAGTTGCAATTACGAAGGGTTATGGAGGTTTTGTTTCTTTTCCTCGCTGAAAGAATTTTCCTTCGTACATGTCAGGGACGACGCTCAGTCGATCTCCAGAGAGCGGTACCGACAGGCAGGCCCGTCGGCGTGGCAAAGAGGGCAGAGGCGCGGACGCGTCAATGGGGGAGTGGCACACAGAGCGTGGAGTTCTATTAAGGTACGCTACTATAGCACAATTTCTTTAGCTTGTCGCCAAATCGCTACAGCACGCACTGCGACTTGTCCGCCTGCCCGTCTGCGTTCCTGCCTTCTCACTTCTTAAAAGGCCTGTTGAATATCCACTGCCAGAGCGCTCGGTCCGCAATTAATAAGAGAAGAGAGGTGCTCAAGTCATCGACACTCTTATGCTTTGCACGTGATGGATATCGATCTTTCCTCGGCTGAACAGCTATAACAGAGAAAGGTGGGCCGGAGTGGAGCTTGCTGGTAGATAGTCTACGCTCCACAATTATAAAAACTATCAATAAATGTGGGCGGAAATGGTGTAGTGGTAAGTGGCACGCGTACCACGAGAGCGGTCCGGAGATCAAATCCTGAGTCGTGAGTCGCCTGGG
>MU874381.1:0-10188 GCA_036418205.1 Ostertagia ostertagi
ACTTCAGCATCCACTGAGCGATGGATAGCCCTTGAAAATGTAACGGGCAGCAACCACAAAATCCAATTGCTCACACCCAAACCACGCCAACAGCTGTTGCCACATTTGGAATGAACTAGGTGATTAGTTATGCTTTGCATGAATAACAAAGACGGGGTGACTAGCTTAAAACGACAAAGTGACCAGTAGAGACCCGAATGGCAAGGATATAACTGGTTCTGAGGAAAGGCTTGGTGGTGCGTTAGGCGAAAGTTGAGGGTGAAGTGCTAAACAGCCAACGATGCTTTCAGCAAAAGCCTGTAACAGACTTCCACTCAATCTCAACCGTCCCAATTCCAGAGCTTTTACGACCCGATCTTCCTCAAAGAGGAGGGCATTACCTTCATGTCATCACTAACACTGACCACATTCCAGTTCTATCCAAATCTTTTTCTCCCCCACCTCTGTCCTGGGTAGAGATAAATATGTCCAAACAGACAGCTAGCTGTGAAAAACCTGCCAAATTCGACCCCCCCCCCATCCTCAACAATAGACTCCTTCAAAGTTCACAATAAGAGCCCTGTTCGTAGTTCCCAGAAAGGTAGCTTTGGTCAGCTCCATGCCCCCCCCCCTCGTCGGCTTAGACTACCCGGTGGCAGAACTCTTCCAAACCCATAAGATTAAATGGCGGCGCGGTCGATGGTTCAGGCTGCTATAGGTGATTTCCCAGATAAGGGCTAATAGCAGCCAACGATTAGCCTAAACTTCAATGAAGAATTGCATAGGTCTAACGGAACAAATGTGGCTTCAGGCAGTAAACTTCACGAACCTACAAAGTACGAAGTGGGAAAAGGCTGAGAAGCTCTCGAGTCGCTGGGTGAACTGTGTCGGCAAAGAAGAACCTGTTCTCATCCGAAACTTATGTTCTTATTGTGAAAGCAGCTGTCGCGGCGTGTACTCTCCGCAAAGGTAATCCGTCAAAGGGAGACTGAGCTAGAAGAGGTGTGAAGTGAGTGTGCAGAGCCGAACACAAACAATACAAGCATGAACTCTGACCACGGCGTTCGGATTGTACGATCACACGGCAACTTGCGGGTATGCTCCTTCAAAATCGCACAGTGGAAATGCTGTTTTGAAAGCCAGAATACGATGAATTGATCGCACGAGGTCGATGCCACGTTAAGGATGCGCCACGCACATCCAGTAAATAATTTGATCATTTGCAATAATTTCTAGTGGTTACATTTAACATAGTCTGCCGGAATGACTGAAGACAATTTCGTCTCCAGTAATGGTACTTGTGCCGTTTGATAATTCAGGATTGGTCCATTGATACCAGACTTGTCTAGGGAGGACAAAAACACTGACTTGTACATCGGCTGGCCCCCGCAAGTCATTGTATAGGCCACATCGCATTCAAATCGCCACTACGAATGTACAAATGGAAGTAGAATGCGTGGCGCATCCTCAGACGAGATTGATCAACTCCGAATTCTTTATGCATGATGCTTTATGGCTTCAACAAAATGCCACATTTTGATAAACATAGGTAAATGAACTGGGGTGATTGCGAAAGAAAATTATGTAGAAGGTATTGAGCAGTATGTTCCAAGCGCGCCGCGCACACGACTTCCATTCAGAATTCAGGTTTGTGAAGAGCTGAGACCGAATAAATTGTGGAGAGTATCAATCAACGCCATTTTCTTTGAGTTAGGGGTCTTTAAGTTCTCGGATTCTTGCGTATTATTGTAAGCATTGGGACGCAAGCAAAGCGGTAGCTATGACAAGGCGGGGCGGGAAATCCAAGCGGAACCCCTCCTTTGAGAGACACTTCTTGGAAATCTCGAACTGGGAAAATGGGGTGAAATAGAAGTGAATAGGAATGAAAATTTATTCGAGAATTCCAGTCTAAGAGACGGGTACTTGGAAGGAGCATGTAATAAGTATGCCGTAATATAATACTAGTAGCAGTCATAAAGATTACGGTAACCAATAAGCAATGCTCAGAGAAGGTCGATGAGTCGAGTAGGATTAACTTCGAGTGAAAGTCACGACTTCGACGATCAATTAGACCTCGGCCGATCACGGGAAATGATTGAAAAGGCTGTTTGGGTTTGACTCTGACACACGCTTTGAAATTATTCCACAGGCACTGTTCTTCGTCAATTTTTTTATACAAATTTTTGCTCATTGTTTCAAGAAGAATAAGGTGCCTAAAGGAAACAAAGGCTTTTATGGCAATTAAAGGAAAACAGAAGAAAAACGTGTAGGAAATGAACTTCCTGGTGATCACAGTATGGGCGTACACGAATGTCGCCGTCTTTCGGAAGAGATCTTACACATGTTCGCTGGCGTCGGCTATCAAGCCGGCTTACACTCAAAAAACAAGTTTGTTGAAGTTTGCAGACGTAGTAGGGCGGCATGACAGATCAAGATACGTTCAATGTGGTTCTATTTCCTCCATTGGACAGAAGGGAAGTAAAGAAAGAGGGTAATGATTCTACAACTGGTGCATAACACATTCATCCTTCAATTTAGTATCGCAAAATCCCGCAGATCATTGATCCCGATTACAGGACAGCTTGCCAGCGCGAAAGTTATCAGTGAAGCAAAAATGAGTCAGTGAAGCAATAATGAGTCTTATCAATAAAACGGAATTCTAAATTGGGCGCTATCGTAAGATGAGGGCCACTGTAGCGAGAATGCATTCAAAACAGCGGTGCACCAATTCATTCTTTTATATCCTTGTTAAGACTTACGGCGCGTCCTGTCTTTGGGGGGGGGACATCCACAACGAGGGCGATTGAAGCGTGCAAACAGGCGACGAAGCCCCCAAGAGGGGGGGGGGGGCGCTTGAAGGGGCACTAACTGTTAAGCCCAAAGAGGGGAGCAAACGGCACGGAGCCACAAATATTGCTGGTTGCAATCCCAAGGCATCCTCCCCTTCCCGTGGAACACGCCATTTGGCGCCACCTCACATTGGATGTCCCCCCCCCGCACCCCGCCCCAAGACATGACGCCTGCGACTTACCAGGGGAAATGTTTTCAACACTCATGGAACTTGCGATTGAGCCTGGGTAAATCGATAGAGCTTGGGATGATGTTTACAAATATGTATACCAAAACTGCTACGTGAACCACACGAGAAAGTTGTTAGCGATCAAAATGGTCCCAGTGTGTGATTCAGCAAGGCGGCAGAATTGCCATCCTGGTTGTTGGCACATCCAGACTGATTGCATAAGGCTTTGCGCCAGTTTTGATTGATACCACCACACTATTCCAACACTGCGTTGACGGCGCAGCTTTGATTGTTTAAAACCAAGCATTCAATATTTTGTAACAGCATTCCAGGCCTCTTAACATATCCAGGTCCCAATTTGAAAAAATTAATTAGAACGTTGGAAATCCTTCTTGTGAGGCACGAGCACTAACAGGCTTCATGGTGTGTAAGCAATTTCATCTTCCGTAGTTGACCATCCCTCAAAGATTGATCAGCGGTTTCCATTCCTCATCGCGCTTTGCGTATTTTCTTCTGTTACAAGTCTACAATCAGGCGGCGGGCGGCGGCGGCCGGGCGGCGCGCGGCGGGGTTTTTCAATGAAGAAAACTTTCTAGAGCTACTTTGAAGGAAGATGGGGTGAAAACAGAAATAGAAGCGGTTCTGCAAAAAGCGAACTTCTAGATAGTTCGTTTGATTCTGTGTAAACTACCTAATACGTCAGTTCATTGCTAATAGGGTTGGGCAAGCGATGACGCAGGATAATTACAGTACTGGACGCCCAGCATGGATGCGTCAGAGGTTTTCCTGCAGGTGATTCAAATGGAAATCGACCGCCACAATACTTGCACTAGGTTCAAAAGAGCGGCGCTTATTTGAAGGTCACTTGAATCACCTTCAGCCGTTACGCAATTTCAGCGATTTGACACCAAACAACAAAAAAAAACTACTATATTATGCTGTCAAACGGTAATCAAGGCAGCATTGCCAGTTGGATTCATTCAAATTATTATTTTATGGACCTGACATAACCGCACGGTAGCAGAATTTGCTAGGAGTGGTTTTCAAGGAAAAGCAACTTTGACCATTAGAAATTTCCGACAGTGAGCAGAACCGTGCTCATTGTGGGCCAATACTTTTCACGGTTCCGCTCACTCCTCCGAAACTCCTGAATAGGCGGAGGGACGAGGACTCGAATGGCGCAAGCGATGCCTTTTCAGGGCACTGAGCGCGCCCTATTCTCATAGGAGCGCCACTTTCCGCTCTTTGGAGGTACAGGAAATCCTTGTAGCAGCACACTCGCCTTTTTTAACAAGCGAGTTGTCGGGCCACCTGCTTCTGAACGCGCCATGCGCCACGCGCTGATCACGGTAGCATTCTCTACTTCAATGCGGTTTGATCTATGTGATCACTCATGAGGGCGAGTCAACCAGAAGCCACTATTAGCGCTATCGCAAGATAAAGTGACATCCTCTAACAAGTAACAGTAGGCCTTGGAGGCGGAGGCAGAGATTTTCCTACCCCGACAAAGGTTAGCCTCGATTTCGATCGAATGGAGATGTGTGGCGCGGTTTCAAATGCATTCCCACTACCAGTGCCCCGTATCTTGCGATAGCGCCAACACAATTTCTACCATTTCTGAGGACAAGAAAGTTTAAACCGAATGCCTTGGGAATGGTCACAGGCTTGGTTGTTCTCGACGGCTTTTGATCCTTTATGTTAAGCTGAACTAAAGGGTTGTAAGCGGCACCTCCACACTACCTCATCCGTAAAATTCCTACAAATACACAGAATATGTATAAAGGAAAAAATGGCGCTATCGCAATACACGGGGCATCCTCTAGGACTGAGCCTAGAAGGAGGCCCAGAGTCTCTCCTCCCGTTCAAGATTTAGGCCGTTTTCAACGAAAAGGACATGTTTTACGCAGTTTTCATTGCATTGCTTCTACAGCCCCCGTATCTTGCGATAGCGCCAAAAAAATGTGTAGATGTGAATCTAGGACTCTTCAGAATCTCTACAAACGACTGAAGTATGTGATGCTCGAGTTGCCGCATGATTAATCAAGTTAAATCCAAATAAATTTCTTCCAAACCGTTTCAAAACTAGTGCTGGAATCCCCTTTTCATTCCACCATTTCTTAAAGTACTGCGAACCGCTTGGCTTGCAAGCTCATACGTCTCTTCTTGTAGATCGCAGATAGGCTAGTGAACTCAACCTCAGGTCGCTGATTTATCACTGGTTTAGTTACTGATATTTTTGATAGTTTGTTGGAAATTTTTAACTTCATGCTATTTCTAATTTTATGGCGTGTTCAAGCACAAATAAATAAATAAATAATAAATCGTGAATAAATCTAAACCAATCAATACAAGGGCTCACACCTATGTTCATGTAAGTAGTAGAAACAATCAAAAAAGCTAAAAATAGCGGAAAGTTTTATGGCCGAAATGGCTGGCGCGAAGCTAGCAAAAGTCGCTGGCAAAACACTAAATAGCTGGTTTTTCGAATGGAAAGCGCTGTCGTCAAGTGCGCGGGTGGTCCAAATGACGACCGAACTCGCTCAGATAGTTATCTACACGATCGGTTACTGTAAGCCGCTATGTTTCATTTGAATGAATGGACTGTCGAAAACCAGACTCGCCAGCGGTGCCTAATCAAACGACGGATCAAACAACAGGTGTGGAACATTTTAGAAAAAATGTCTCATTTTTGAGCGACTCCAACAACAAGAACAGAGGCATGAGCTGGCGAGGGGAGAACCCTCGCTTTTTTTTGTCGCTTTTTTCTTCTTCTAATTCGATCGAAAACGCAAACCACTTTGCAACAATTAGGAGAAATGCCGAAAAAGACCTCAACAAGGAAAAGTAGGTCAAACGACTGGCTGATACATAAGTCGATCAAACTTCTTAACTCTAATGGCTGGGCGCAAGGCTCATTAGAGACGCAGAACAAACAATTTCACGGGCGCTAATGCGAAAGATACAGGGGGCATTCCTCGAGAAGTCAAGCTCTGGCAGAGACGGGAATTTCGAGGAAGATGAAAGTTTTGCACGCACCTCACCTTATTGGTCCTTTACGAAAAAGAAGATCGTTGATGCTGTTAAGATGGCACTGCCCCCACAATGCCTCCGTATTTTGCGATAGCGCCTAAGATCCAATCAGATCGTATTTCTATGAAGGGCAGGCAAGTGATCAGTCTAGGTTATGTGTTCAAGATAGAAGCGACAACCTCATGAACACTGGCTTTAGCTTACGTCGCTCTTTAGAGGCAGTGTTCACCAAAAATCTATGAAATCTTGAAAGGAAAAGGTGACCCATCTTACAGGGACAAATGTGGGTCCCACACTCAGAGGCAATGATCACGCCGGAGAGCGGTGCAGTTTTGATGACATCAACGAGACTGTTGAGTGGACTATTGCGCTGGAGCTACTATAGGATGGGTGACTCGCATCTGACGCTCTTCCAAGTAATGTTTTTCAAACGCAGCCCTTCTCCATTGTGATCAACTGTCTGTGGTTCCGTTTTGCCAATAATTATCAAATCCCCCCCCATTAACCCAAAACCCTTGACATTAGGAAAGTAAGTTCCATTTTCGAGAAGAATCCCAAAAGCTTCAATCCGCGGAACCTACTTGATGAAGAATGTGCTACCGTATATTGTCTGGGGTGAAAATGTCGTCGGTTTTTGCATACGCCAAGGAATTGACCTTCAACGCGAACCCCATGGTTTCATACACAATGCCATCTGTCGCATTAGTGAAACCACCTATGACTCATACAACGGATTGGAACGATTCTGCAAAAACTAGAGTTATCCGGAAATCTCTCCATCCTCCAGCTAATTTTGGTGTACTTTCTCTGCACGGAAGCTATGAGAGTGCAATCACAAAACACAAACAATTCAATTGAAAATGAAGTGTGGAGTTACTGTACTCAAAAGGTCTACGGCGTGAATTTTTTTGAAGATAGCTCATAAGGATTCGGACATGGGTCAAACAATCGGCGTTGTTCAATCCCTTTTGAGAAAGCATCACGCGTACCGCTTCGACTCAGAATCGCAGCTACTTTTGGACGCAGTTTGGTAGTAATTAATGACACCGAGAGATGGAAGTCCTGGCTGGTCCAAACAGTATTCGGTTTGAAATTTGATTAGTTGAACATAAAGGCGAATTTGACGTTGATAAATCCCGCTTTGGGATGCGGCACGCATTCTACTTCCATTTGTATTCGTAGTGGCGTTTGAATGCGATGTGGCCTATACAATGACTTGCGGGGGCCAGCCGATGTACAAGTCAGTGTTTTTATCCTCCCAGACAAGTCTGGTACCAATTAACCGACCCGGAGGGATGGAAGGCTTGGTTGGCCCGGGCGACTCACGACCCAGGATTTGATCCCCGGACCGCTCGCGTGGTAAGCGCGCCACTTGCCACTACACCACTTCCGCCCAATTAGTTGAATGGAGTAATTAATGAATGAGGAAGATGAATGAAATGAAGGAAGGAATTAATGAATGAACCTACTTGTTATCCAAGCCTGAAAAAGACGTAAGCAAACCAGCCCTTTTGGCGCTTCGGCTGGGACCGTATGCTGAATGTTGGGGAGGGGATGGAGTCCCCGACGGTGGACGGACCACTTCAACTCGGTCCTTAGAACCGCCACAATTTGGTGCTTACCTCAGAACTAAGCCTTAAAGAGAGGACGGGTCCGTCCCCTCTCCAAGGCTTAGTCCTGGGGTGAGCAAACCAGCCCTTCTGGCGGAGCTGCTGGACCAGCTGCACCACTTGCGTCAGTACTCTCCTATCGTACCAACCGAGTTGAAGTAAACCGTCGACCGTTGGGGACCCCATCCCCTCCCCAACATTCAGCATACGGTCCCAGCCGAAACGCCAAAAGGGCTGGTTTGCTTACCTCCAACTTACCGCAAAGCATTGCTTTGGGTGGATGGGATTCAATTTGACGAATCGTGAAAATGCTTCATTGGTTTCTTTTAGTAATCTTTTGCAACACCACATAATCTCTGGTCACTGGAGATAACGAATTGCACGGGTTATTGTCAAGGTCCTCCGACTTGGCTGCCGCTAGTCGCTAGTGATGGTGATATGATATCTTGCTTTGCTTCTTTCTGAATATTATCAAAAGGTTGTACAAGAATGGTCTGACGGTGAAGTGATGCTTGAGCAGAAGTTGAAGGGAAGGGAAATTATGTTTGGCTGTGGTAACGTTAAGGAAGCCATGATCAGCATTTTTGGCCTTAAATGAAGAGTGAAAGAATGCACATATGTCGTTAAGGATTAATGAAAGCGGACGCTAGACCTACCACGGTTGCTCGAAGGAGAAGAACTGCTCTGGTGCGCAGTCTACGCGCCAAGCCTCTCAATTCGAGTAGAGATGTCGGTACAAGGCCGCTAGAAGGAAACAACACTGACTTGTACATCAAATGTCTCCTGCAAGTCATTGTGCAGACCAAATTCCATTCAAAATGCTGCCACGGTTCTGAGTAGGACTAGAATGTGTGGCGCATTTTCAAAAAGGATCGGGTAGCGCGCAAGGTTTTGTGCTTCACGTTTAGTATGAGAAGGGGTTAATGGAGGTCATTCTAGTTTTGTAAACGGGAAATGCTCGAGCCGCATATCCTCTTTTGAACGATTGTTTTTCGGATACTTTAATTCGTGCTAAGTACAGATAATTAGGGGCGGAAGTGGTGTAGTGGCAAGTGGCACGCTTACCACGCGAGCGGTCCGGGGATCAAATCCTGGGTCGTGAGTCGCCCGGGCCAACCAAGCCTTCCATCCCTCCGGGGTCGGTAATTGGTACCAGACTTGTCTGGGAGGATAAAACAACACTGGCTCGTACATTCGAATGGCCCTGCCAACCTAAAGGGATGAGTAAGCGGAATGTTTGTGCTGACGATTTGTATGAGAAAGTGGTGAATTGGGAATAAGTTTATTTTCTAGTTTATACAGAGAAAAGTGCTTCGGCTGATATTCTCTTCTAAATGATTTGTGGACCGGAGATTAACATTAGTGTTTGAGTGACACTAATTGATTGTGCTTAATCGATTTTAGGGCGAATTTTAATGGTTGGGTTGAACTCTGTGAAGAATTAAGATGCGTGGTGGGAAAAGACCTTGAGGGAGGCCGCCACGCGACGGCTTTGCGGTAACTTCAGTATTGTAGTATACAGTATATTAGTATATCGTGGGTGATACGATCCGGATCGTTACGTGTCCCACGACTGATCCCTGGTGGTTTCAAGGACCGGACTAAGTTACGGTATGGTCACCTTAGGGTTGCGTGATGACCTGTTGGGATCTCGACTTTCAGTAGGATAGTGGAGGAGTTTGATCGGGTAGTAACAAATCACTTTGACTCCTTTCAGGCTCTGAACAAGGCGTTCTCGCCGAAACGTAAGCCAATAAAGTCCCATAACAAGCTTGTGGAGAGTTCAATAGAAACTAAGCATCACTTTGTGGAGCTGGAGCAGAATCGGTCCTATGTAAATCACCTTGATACCCCACAATATTTATTTATTATTTCAATATTTTGTGCTAAATTAAAATATTGATAGCCTTAGTATTTTAACAGAAGGGGTACAGCTAGACCATATCAGACTCAATTTTGTAGAAGATAAAGCGGAAAAGTGCTCAACAGCAACATACAGCCGCAAGCCGGCGGCCAGTGGGCAGTTGGCGCCGGCTTGGTAGCCGCTGCAGTGGTTGCAAGATTCACTCAGAAGCGACGACGATCAGCTATTGAGTCGTTTGGAAACCAGTTTGCTCAACAAACACAGCTAGCTAGTTAGAGCGCCTTTGTTTGATGGATTACCGGAAGTGAAGCGTTTCTTGATGAAGTGAAGAAGTGCGGAGAAGAATAGCGTAGAAATGTCCTGAAATCATTTATGTAAACTAGTGGAACGATTCACTGCGACCGAAACCGCGGGCACAGTTTTGTCAGGAAATATTTCAACTATCGAAAAACAATCACGAATGAACGAAACACTTTAACGACTGCACACCACTGAATGCAAAGTCACAATGTTACAGAAACAAGAGAAAATGGAAAAGAGAAGAGCGGAGGTGGGGGGGGGGAATAGGGTGCACGGCATTGGTCCGTTTATTTAGGTAAACTGTTTGCTTCAATTAGAAGGTTGGTTGGTTTAGAGAAGAACGGTAAGTTACTTTCATGCCTACTGGAGCAGCAAAACTTCAAGAG
>MU874385.1:1808-15341 GCA_036418205.1 Ostertagia ostertagi
GTTTGAAGACACTTCGAATGTAGCCCTTCACCAGGTTCTATAAAAATCTGGCTCATGGCCACATGGTGGTTAGCAGATTACTACCGTCCCAGATCACTATCATCCCAGATCTCATGCATATGTAGATGAGTGTGCGACTGCTAATGACCACAAACCCCCATGCAAGATGCGAAGTTTAAGCAGAAAAAAGCACAGCCCTTGTCAGCGTCAATGTAAAAGCTTTGCAGGGCTTTGTGCTCGAATTAGTGAAACAGCTTATGAGAAGCTTTCTTGAGTCTTTCAAATATCCAAACAAATCCGCCAATATGAAGCCACTTTGACCTTCGCTGTGAATATGTATGCCGAAATTAGGCATCAGGCTATAAAGCGAAAGTTGCTCAAGAGTGATGCAAAACGGCCATCAAACTTTACAAATTCCGAGGATTGTAACATGCCTGCCCTGACTCCAATGTTTATTTGGTGACCGCTGCAAGATCGTTTGGAAAGCCATATAGTCTTGGATCTCTTCTGGAAATAGCGGAGAAATTGAAATTTTTTGGATGGATCTGACCTGATTGCCGCCGTGCTCATCTTAAGGGTGAGAGCAGCTGCCTCAAAGTTTCTTAAGGTGACTGTTGTTAACGGCAAATAAGAGGCAGTCTAGTTTTTGCTTTCTGGACAATACTAGCTGTTCTTTTCTCTAGTTGAAAGGAAAGAATTGATGAATCGTTGAGTTACCTGAATAGCAGTTCCCGATCGGTTCTGGAGGACAACAATCGACGAGCATATAAGCAGCGTAAGAGAATATTATCGGCCGAAGGTTTTGCGCTTTTGGCCTCATAGCGTACCGTGTCGTAGCGTCTTCTGCAGAGAATGTTTTCTTTAGTAAGGATATGGGCATACAATTATTTTATTTATTCGTTTATTTGAACGCTGCAGAAGGCAGTCGTGGGAAACAACAACAATGGCAACAACACATCAAGCTTTTCATATATACCCTAGCCATAACTCAACAATTCTTTCCTAGCTAGGCGCTTGAAAAGCACAAAAGTGGGAGTGACGAGTGCCACGTTTGGTTTAAGAGAAACAAATATAGAACCCGCACGACAGGTGAAGCAATTAAGCCTCACGTTAGTTCTTGGCGTTGCATATGAAATTTTCTCCAGCCCTCCTCTGGTTCTAGATCTCACCTTAACATAGAATTTGGATGCATCAACTTGGGCATACCGGTTAGCAACTTAAACACCATGCAAGCATCATAAACTTTTTCTACGAGAACATAAACTATGCAATTGGAAACTTCTATTTCTGGAATTCGGTTGAGGCACCCGTGCATAAGTAGCATCACCAACCCTAATAAATAGTTTACGAGTGAAGTTGTCCTGGATTTTCTCAATTAACTGGATATCCTTTTTCTTATAAGGGCAGAAGACAGACGTACCACATTCCGCGATGGGACGGATATACGTTTTATAAACTCTTAATAAAACATCTCTATCCCTAGTCGCTAAGCCCTTGAAGACTTGATATGTTCGAAAAGTTGCCTTTTTAACAACGGCCGCATAGTGATCAGAGAAACACAGCTTATTATCATAATGAAAACCAAGATCCTTAACTGAAGAGACTTCATCAAGGACATGATTGCCAAGACAGTAGGCTATTCCCAATGTTAGACACACCAATCCTCATATAAACAGTTTTTTCTGGAGCAAGGGGTAAATTCCACTGACTAGACCAATCAAAAATACAATCCAAAGCCATCTGAATCTTTATTGTGTCGTCGGTGTCTATTGATATTGATGGGCGTTAGGTTCCTTAAAAAAGTACCATATCCACCATATAGCACTGGCATCGCTGCACTAGGCTATCGTCGCACTAGGCCGCTAGTCCTCTGAACCAGCATATGCGAGAGAAAAAATTTGAGGAATACGGCAAACCCAAAAACGACTTCTCCAAATTCTTCAACCCCCATCTTCCTTCATTCTGTGCGCAAAGCTTCCAAAGATTCCTTAGCAAATGCATGAGGATCAGTGACCATGACGGTGGTTATGCTGTCAATCAGTTGCTTCCTAGAAGAGAAAAAAGGGGCAGGAATTACGCGACAATCCAATAGCTTCCTTGGGCCGCCCGCCCTAATCGCAACCGGAAAAACAACTCGCTCCTGTCGCAAGGCGACATCAGTATGCCTTCTTGAGGGTCGCGCTGATAAGGGATGGGTGAATCTGCCTCAATGGAGACCGGAAGTGGAATCCCTGGCCAGGCGGGAATAATTTTGCACTAGGTCTAATGCGAAGAGATTGAAGGGTCCCACAAAATGGTGGACTGTTGAACAGTGAGCGAAGGAATTGCTTGGAAAACTGTTGACTTCAGCGACAATTCACTGGCACCCATATCAGAAAGTTCTCTAAGGCCAGTGCCAGGATTTGCGAATATGGTGCCTAGTGAATCGCAGGGTAAGAGTGATGCACCAGCGGATCGAACTAACAAGGGAGGTCGTTCAGGGTGTGCCAAGCTTTTTCAAAATGGTTTCTTGCATGACATTGGGGCACATATGGGGACCACAGAAGCATGGTTCATTTTTCCTGAACGGCTCTCTGAATACCAGAAAAGGGGTCCCTAGTTCGATTCCTCGTGGTGACAAGTTTTTGCATTTCGTGTTGACGTTTCCAAATTCGCGCAAAATGGAGTTAGCATGAATAATTAGTTAATATATTATTCATGCTAACTCCATTTTGCGATTATAATAATAATAATATTACATTATAATAATAGTACCAATTTCATGATGTGAAAACGTCAGTAACCTCTTATCAAATAGACTTTGATTGAAAACCTGGTCCAAAACAGTCTGAGCTTGGGAACCGACCGCTTTTCTGGCTATGTCAAAATGGCTGTATCAAGAAATATCATCAGCCATTGTCTGTTGTTCCCAGTGCCTCCATATCATGCAAGAACGTTTTGAAAAAAAGCTTGGCACATCTTGAAAGACCTTCCTTGCAAGCATCGGCGGTTGAACGATGTACCCTGATTCGCAGTTACATCTGTATACGTATTTGACCTTACCACGGCTAGAGGGACTTGGTGTATGTACATTTCAGCATTCTCCTTACCCCTGACAAGGCGAATCTAGGACCGACAAAAGTTGGTTTACGAAGGGATTCAGTCCTGATCCCATCCGTGGAGCATGCTGTGTTACCCGCACCACTTTTAGTGCCCCACCTTCGCCCTATGACATGATATTAACAGTTTTCATCTCTGGCGTTAATGGTGAGGTCGTGAACGCTTCCATTCGGGAGCAGAGCCTTTTTTGAAGTATCTGACGATATAGCAGACGAGAACATTCGCCCAAAGACGCGTTAACTTGAGAAGAAAGCTTAACTTCTGCATTTCAAGACATTTTGCGGCACTTTAGCACTTTAGGAGATTGCGCAGCTTCACTTATTTCTATAAAAAATGGAATGGGCCCAGCATCTGGCTCCGATTTTATCCCTTTGGGACGCACCACACATTTTGCTCCCACTCAGAAACGTGCTGCGATTTGACCAACACAATACTGAAGCGCTAACCCGAAGAACATTCCAGTGATACTATTTCTATAATGAGTTTGATGGTGTCAACCGATCCCGAAAAAAGAAGGCTCAGGCAGGACTTCTCAATTTTTCCCCAGTTTCACATTACGCAGGTACGTGGGCGCCTCTTGTCAGCTCTTCACCTCCTCCAATCTGGTGCTTACTACAGTAACTAGGAACAATTCAAAGAGTTACTGGAAGTTAAAGCACTACTCTGCGTTGTTGTAGTGGAGCCAAAAACAAGTGATAGCAAGAAAACGAAGCGTAGTGAAAGCTGTAGGCGTTTACAAGGCGGTGTCGCCAGCAGCTGTAGATTCTGGTGTGTTTGCCTTTTTGATGTCGCTGAAATAGCCATCCACGGCGACCACAACGGGAATCGGACACGTCACCCCAACGAATTCAATATCGTCGGGAAATTGAAACGATCTTCGAGGAGAATGGGAGGTATTTTTGTGCGGAATGGAATTTGAGGCACAAGTGCCGCGCTCAGACAATGGTGCTCTCCTTACGTTAAACTTTAGACTTCAAATTCTCTCAGCTTACAGAAGCACATACTATTTAGGCGGATCGAAACCCACCTTCTGGGTAGCTTCACGATCCCACTCTCGAAGGAACCCTTCCCGTAAAAATCATGATTATATTTCACATATAAATCATTGGCTTGAGAGACCTATCGCTTCACGATAATGAACGAAAGACGAACAAAGAATTACGTTCGCGGTCGAGGACAGATATTAAAATATCTGAGGTTGTAACTCATCAAGTTTCCTGCCGTACTTCGTCACAAATGTGTGCCACTCGAATTTCGTAGAGCCGTCACTAGGAAATTCTTTTTGGCCTTTTGACTTATCGCACTATCAGCTCCTGCTGCATCCTATTCTATCGATCGTTTTATCTCGATTCTTTAAAATTAAACGCTTCTAACCCAATTCTTTCATTGCGTCACCTGATACGTGACCGCCCCAAGACGCCTACTTTCCATGCCCGCCTTTGGCGCTACCTCGATCTACTTCGACGTCCACCAAGCGTAGCTTTCGCCAAAGTTGTCTCTTGATCTGTTGCGCCTTGTTGAAATTTGTATGTTGTTATTAGTGATCACAACTGACATACTCATGTTGGGAATGAGAGCAAGCTCCGGGGAGGAATCCTTCAAGCTTATTAAAGTGGCCAAGCAAGGGCAGCTAAGGGAAGGAGTAATATGATAGTGATGGGCTGATGGGAGTCACTTGATAAATGGTTAGGAAATGCTACCCTTTGATTTAGAACGTCACGGGAAGCCAGCAATCACTGGAGGACCCAGTCTTCTGCACTGCTCTTGCACATCCTGACAGGACCTCCGCTGTATCTTTTGAGAGCGGTACTTGATAGAATCCTTCTCTGATAGTTCTTGCATTCTTTCCCCAACACGAATGTGACGGTTGTAATCATTGGCGACAACATACAAAAATTTCGCCTACGCAAAAGATTCGTTCCGGAAGAGAAAACATAACTTTTCAAAAAAACACACTCCAAGTAGATGCGCTGCAAGGCGATGGCGCATGAAAAAAGGGGCGCCTTGGGCGGCCATGTAATCAGGCGAATCCAGCATATGGAACGGATGTCCGGTGGGAATTTGAACGACTAGCAGTCCTTCCGGTTTTCCGAACTGTTTACCAAAACAAAAGCATTTTTTTCGTTCTTTTATTCTTAGCTTGTACGATGGGTCTCATGCTAGTGAATTATGGGTGAGATAAGTGAGATAGGTTACGATTCCTGCGAGAAAGACTCCTTCAACACTGTGGCTGCCGCGGAAACAGAAGCGAACTCCCGATTAATAATTTTGGAAGCCAGTGTTTCGCACGGTGATGCGCACGAAATAGCAATTGGAAATGGAGGAACGGTGCAAGAAGTATAAACGCACATGCTTTCGAACGTCGAACGAACCCCATGCGATGGAATGATCAGTTTTTTATTCTTCAATTGAATGATTTGCACAGAAATTTTCTAAGAATGTAAGTCGAACAAGCGAAGCTTTGCAGAGACAGCTGCAAAAAATATTGTCGTAAAAAACTGCCGATCAGGAAGAGCCCCGTTGCTTATAAAGTACCGTTAAGACGACTTTCATCTTGACCTAGGCTGATATCTGTGAGGAGAAAGCTGCTACTCGGTGTACTGAGAATATCCCCCCCCCCCGAGTTATGACAGAATCTAAAAATTCAAAACAGGTCAAAAACCCCACTATAAAATTACAAAAGCTTCTTCAAACAGTTATGACACCTCTTCAAGTCGATCAAATTCAGGGTGAGCCTTAGCTTTCAAGGATACATTTGACGAATAAATAGGATATGGGAACAGGCAGTTTTTAGATAGTATTTTCTTCCACTTTTTTGAACCCTCAGTTGAGAATATAAAAGCACAACCCGTGGACGAGTTCATGTAGATGAATCTTTGCGAAGGGTAGGATAAGGCTGCTTGCGAATGCGGTGATGTTCTATTCTCCCAGCTAAAAAGTGGGGCGGAAGTGGTGTAGTGGACAAGTGGCGCGCTTACCACGCGAGCGGTCCGGGGATCAAATCCTGGGTCGTGAGTCGCCCGGGCCAACCAAGCCTTCCATCCCTCCGGGGTCGGTTAATTGGTACCAGACTTGTCTGGGAGGATAAAAACACTGACTTGTACATCGGCTGGCCCCCGCAAGTCATTGTATAGGCCACATCGCATTCAAACGCCACTACGAATGTACAAATGGAAGTAGAATGCGTGCCGCATCCCAAAAAGGGATTGATCAACGGCAAATGCTTTATCCTTTATTTAAAAAGTGCGCCACAAGGGCACCAAGATCTGTCGAGGACCGCTTAAATCGGTTCTATTTTCTCGTGCGCGTGACATGCCGGTGTCTAGCGTCCTCTTATCCCTTATGGTCTTTCGCCCATCCTCTTTCCTCCGCGCTCAGTCTTCCCATGTCTTAGTACAGCCGAATGGAAAAACTGATCAAGCCCTTAACTTTTGCTTTTTGGTCGGATTTCTTCTTCGGATTTTTCTTTACTGCCAGCCCACTTCAGTCATACTCCATATAGAATCAAACTGGCGGTGCAAAAGCCTTCTAGGGCTATTAAAATCATCATGCTCAAGATCACCTGCTCAAAATTATGCCGAATGTCTCTTCTACAGGCGTTCAAAGAAAAGCGGAGACTAGGCGTTATTACTTATTTACATAAATGTTCTCCTGCGCAGCACAATCAGCTGAAGTAAAATCTGTGACAAGCGAAAAAGGCTTGTTGCGTGGAATGTGCCCCATTCCCCCTTTCCTCTACGCCTTATTGAACGTATCCATTCATATCGTAAGGTCCATCTACTTTCCATGACAAATAAGGGGAAGGGATGACACCCTGTCGATACGATTTCATGATTGCTTGTTATCAACGGCAATTCCTTATGAATAGCTGATCACGAGGATCACAGAACTTCCGTAATAACTTCCAAATAGGTGGCTCATGTGAGATTCTAGGCCACTAACACCTAGAGGTGCTCATTGCACTTGCCAAGGGAAGTGAGTTTGGTGGTAGTGTACAATTCTACAAGTTGTGCCACTGGAACCGCTTACTTTTGTGTACTGGTCGCTTATCCCTCAGTACATAGACAAACTCGCTGAGGCACCATCAGTGGGCGATACTGTCGCGTCGCTTTTGCTAGAAACTACGTCGCGAGAACCACCGCCAATTGCCTTGCTACATGGAGGAAACTTTTGATCGCGTTCCAGGTGAGGATGCAGTACGCTTCGCGACAACATGAAGTTTCTGAAGGGCTTTTTGAATATGTTCGCATGCTCTATTCGAACGTAGAGCAGCAGTCCAAGCAGGGTTTCAACCATTCGGTCCTAGGGGGTGGAAACATGCACTAGCCCTAGTCAAAGTACATAGGAAATGTCACTGATTTGAAAACTTACCTTGAAAGGCGTTGGAAGGGGGTCTAACGCCGTCGAAGTGGGCGGATCCACCGAGCCTCGGTACGGCCGCCCACTTCTGTCGTGAAGAGTGCGTGATTGGCTGCGCAGACATTTGCGGTCGTTGCTGGGACCACCGGCTCTTGAATCGTCCTTTCAAGCATCGTGTGGGTGATGCCTGTATTTCTAAATTTTCCTCTCTCCTTAATACCTACAAGCACAAACGACGAGTTGTATTGCGCCCCAAATTGGCAATTGCCTGGCCAAGCCAGCAATTGCAATTGGGGCGCATTTACTGCGGGCATGTTCAGACAACTCGTCCAACGAGCGTCTTCCTCCATTGCTAAGTGGCAGAGGGGGAGTCCCTGTCTAAGTCCCTGTTCGACGTCTTTTTTTACTTTTTTCTTTCATTATCGGTCAGTGCTTTTTCACCTCCCAACCCATTGTTGGTGGTGTTTATCCGCAAATTGGTTCTTGGATTGTTGCTTTAGAGAGCTAAGTGCAAATGTTAGCAGGCACCCTCATGGAATTTCTCATGTGTGCTGAGTGCATCAAGGCTTCCTTTGTGTTGTTTTTATAGATGCGTCTCACAAGATCTTCAAAAACTGGCTCCATAGACGGTTCTCTACGTTGGTGAAGTGATGCTCGCCTGCAAAGACAAAAATGTGCTCGAGTAAAACAGTGTGAGCTAGATACGGCCCCCCGTGACCTCTGACCCGTAACCTGATGTTGCCTCTCCATCGAGGCTTTAACCGTCCGAGAGAACTGCCAGCTAACAAACGACTTTGAGGTTTCTGTCAAATAAACGCAACAGAGACTGTCCTGACCTGCTTGTATACTCAGTTGGTTAATTGTAGGCACTGAAGCGCCCGGACTAAAGAAAGTGTGCCTCCCATTGTTAATAAAATGGGCTAAGCTCGTCTTCGATGGTTTGGCCAGGTTCTTCGTGAAAATGATGACTGCGTCCGTAAGATCGACCCCAACATAGACGTGCCCGGAAAGCGGTCCAGGAATTTCGCCCGAAGCAGCGATGGCTCGACACGTTGCGCATATGACTTCGAATCGGCATTCCATCCCCAATTCAGGCATTCAATCGGAAAAAGAGTCGTTCAAAGTGTCTAATCCGCAAAATTGGGACCTCGTCGCTTCAATAGCGTATAAGGCTGAAAGAAGAAGAAGAAGAAGATTCTTCCCCTCGTTAACTGCTTAAAAGGAAACTATGCTTATAGTTGTGCAAACTGCGACTACCTGCTCCCTCAAGCTCTTTTTAGATTCCTTATCTATTCATCATTCCTTATTTTGTTCATTTTTTTTCAAGCGCCCAGGGAGCGGCGCCACTCATTTGACACGCAATTACGGGTACCGGACAGGAGGCCCGTCGCGCGGCGACACGGCAGCGTCAGCGGACGAGTCGCAGCGCGTAATGTGGTGGTTTCGAATAAATATGTACGTCCCATATCGCGCATCACCCTCTGTGACTCGACCGCTGACTCTGCCTTTTTTTCCTGTAGGGTACCCTGCAATTGCTGCCTCTTCTACCCTCAATCGCTGTCCTGAATCGATATTATCTAAACTATGCGCCGCGTCCAGGGGATACTGTGCAATACTATAAGCGACGCCATCTACGGCGTGGACGCATCAGAAAAATGACCGTTCCTTCCGTGCTCATTGTGATACGCTGGAGCCGCACCATTCAACATAGTTTTCTGAAGATTTTTTCCATGAAAAGAGAACGATTAACACTGATTCATTACATAGCCACGGAATCAACGGCGCGCGTAATATGTCACACTGGTAGGAATCATGATAGGGTCGAGATCTGGGGAACGTGATGGCGGCGTGCGGCGCGATTGCGTCGCGTCAGAATAAAAATACAGACGGTTACACAAGTGGAGAGATCACACTACACAACATGTGAGATCGTACTAAAGAGTGTTGTGTGAGACGTCAGAAGGATGAATCAACACACAAAGAAGTAGAATCTGAATCGAAGAGAGCATAGCCGATAGATGATTGCGACTTGACGGGTGGTCAGGTAAAGAAGGCTTGTCCATGCGAGCTGGTATGCGGCGGCATTCATTGCGGTAACGCTTTCAGCAATGAGTTCACTTCTTGGGCGACGCAACCGTAGATCAGCTTGAACTGGTCGGCGGTACGCACGAGACCTGAAAATGAGATATTTGGGCTGGACCACATGGAAATCGAGATCATGGTTAGTAAAGGGCTCGAACTGCTGAGGGAGGTGGACCAGAGCGTGCAAGTTGTCCTAGCTAAAGGAGAAGTTCATGAAACATCGATAAGCTGAGACAACCTTTTAGATTGGTTCAGAACTTTTTCTAGCGTTTGGCGCCAGTACACTGTAGGACATTCTTAGAAGTGTGCCGCGTCAGATTCCTTTTAAGGTTTAATCGGTCTGTCGGATGTCTTGAGGGCTTTCCTACGCTCAACAAATTCTAGAGGGTCCAAGATCTTTTGAGAATTCTTGGACTAGATTCCAGGGATGAAATCAGGGCTAGTTGAATTGGCAATGTACTGACGTGACTAGGCGAACATGGTTCAGTTTTTGTTGTGATTCTACTCCCCACGACCACTACCCGGGGATCAAATATCGTATCGAATTTTGTGCGGGCCAACCAAGCCTTCCATCCCTCCGGGATCGGATTAATTGGTACCAGACTTGTCTGGGAAGATAAAATACTGACTTGTACATCGGCTGGCCCCCGCAAGCCATTGTGTAGGCCACATCGCATTCAACTTGCCACCACGATTATGAATGGAAATGGAATAAATGGCGCCTCCCAAAGCGAATTAACAGACAACCAACGGCCAAATCCCTTGTCGAAAGCAAAAATTCCCTCGCTTGTGTCAGCAATTTGTTGATCGTTGATGCGCATAACCTCTCGGTGCCAATGGGGGAGCATGGTAATCCCAAACGAGTAGGGAACTTTTTTCTTGGGGCAGCAGAAGAACCCCACTTTTTCAGGGCTATCCTGGTTTTCCGACTTCTTGATCCCATTTACTGCCTTCTTTCGCAATAACTGTTTACTCGAATTCTTCTTTCCGACATAAAGTGCAAACCCATGATTACCACGTAGAAATCGGGCTTATTCCCAGCAGCCTATCCACTGAGTACGGGTTGGGCCACGGGCTATACCATATTAGCGCAAGGAAATTATACCTCTAATTCCCTTACTATCCACCCGCATTTTCCTCTAAAAATCCTCGCCTTCTACGCTAACACATTTTCACTCTAAACTCTATACGTTATTTAGTGAGAGAGACAGATTACTATTGAGCAACATTCAAGTGAAGTGCCAAGTTAGTTGAATATAAACTCACCATCTCGCTGATCACGAAGATGTTCGACGGAGGCGACGACGTCCAGTTGGCGAACACCTTTCAGAAGACGTCCACATAGGAGATCAACAGCACAGAAGACACCTGTTCGACCGGCTCCATCCCATGAGTGCACTAACACCGGTGACGCACGACCACGATATGACTTGTTCACTTTGCTGAAATGCATAATTACTGTTAATTACTGTAGTGTGGTTACTGCAAAGATTGTTTGCTCACGACCGATTGTGAGTACAATGAGGCACACCAGCTCATTTATCCCTTGGGTCCCATTGTTTCTATTTTCGCCCTTTGCTTTGCGCCCAACAAAATGCTCATTCAGCATACTCCCAGTACGATAGTACAAACTTCTTCTTTTTACTCGCTCCTCTGTTCTACCTCACTTTTATCACTTTTTACTGCTAAAAAACTTCACTTTCCGCATTTACGGCAGACCTTCGACTTTCTGGAGTCTAAGCACTTCTTCTTCTTCTTCTTCTCCCCTATTAAAAACCACGCCTTTTACTCTAACACCTTGTCGCCTCTGCAGTCTACACTTTATTTACGGAGAGAGACAGACCGATTTAAGTCTAATCACGAAATCTAAAAGGCGCACCATTTCTTAGAGCGACGCCTTTTTCAATCGATTCATTACCTTTTTGGCTACCTCTTTTTCTTTTTTTTCACTTATTGCCCTCGCCACTCGATGTCCCTCCAGACTTGTCTTCTTCGTTTACACCTGTACCTTATGCGAGCCTTCCCTGTTCTCAACCTCATTGTCTGTTCGTATACACGCTCTCTCTAGGTACGCACGAAGTCATCGCCTTACCGTCTGAATTCGATGAGACTCTTTGGACTAGATGGTGTCTCGCCATGTTTCCAGGATAAGTAGTGGAATTGGGTGATGGTACGTGTCTGACCATTGCGAAGATTCTTCAGGTAGAACGAACGCACGAGGTAGTCATCGCTCCAAATGTGTTCCGAGACGAGATGAATCTTCAAAAAATGTGGGTTCAAACTGTTCAACCGAGCAATTCGTGTAACTATTTTTAGATAGCCGAATGAAATTGTGCTACCGTAATCCGTAAGCACATAAGAGTCTGAAGAAGAAGTTACCACCTCAAATGGACCATGCACTTCGGAGCCGGACTCGGGCCAATAGCTCTTCTCCTGCTTGCATTCTTCGATTGTGGAAAGATTAACGATCAGACAAACTCCATGCTGCCAAATCGCCTGCCAGAAAGACGCCAAATCTTCACCACGGCGGTGTTTGCGCTGCGATGTAAACTGGTTGTCTGGAATGGGCGTTATTCGGCATTTTTTGAGCTCTTTGATTCAGATTAGCTAAGCGTTTGAGGCAAGCTCCAGCCTACCTCGGGTCATCGTCATAAATGAAGCTCGCATTCAGATACTCAGTCTTTCCGTCCTCCCATGAGTCAACAGGGACGAGGCTTTCATCAACTGAAAATGAATGGGAATAACACCGAAACATCAAGAAGTTAATTAATGTGATAGAAAGGGAAGTTAGAACGAACAACGATATGTAAGATAAGGACGAAAATGTACTTTTCTTAGTGCCCCTTCTGCATTTTTCACTCCCTCACCGCCCCTCCCCCTACTTGCTCGACGACCAATTTTCAGGGAAAAAGTGGGCGGAGTTTGAGAAGATCATTCATTTCGAAATCAGTGCTGAAACTGCCTCTTGTGTTGAGGGTGCTGGTGCGAGTCGGTGAGGTCGTAGGGAATCCTTCCAAGGTTGGTGATGAGGGCCGTGTTGAGAGGTACCACGACAGGAGGCCCGTCGCGCGGAAAAAGGCAGAGTCAGCGGACGAGTCGCAGCGCGTACTGTAGTGATTTCGCGTCAAGTTAAATAGAATGTACCATTGTACGTCCTACATCGCACATCACGCGCTGCGACTCGTCCGCTGACTCTGCCTTCTTGCCGCGCGACGGGCCTCCTGTCGGTATCCCATGTTGAGACCCCATTATGGGAGGGGGAATAGTGAAAGCTGGGTCTATTCCAGTTAGGGGGCATCATGATGCAGTTTTTCCAGAAAGCTAGGGTAACTCCGAGCCAGGGGGAGTGTAGCCAGTCTAGGGGGTGGGGGTGAGGGCAGTCACTTGACATGCGTGAAAAGCTGGAATGTTCGAGTTCACACTAGTTCGCCGAGAAACTGCATCATGATGCCCCCCTAACTGGAATAGGCCCTGAAAACTTTTGAAACCCGGCACAGTGGACGGTTGACACTGAATGGAAGGCTTGATAATTGCGGTGGAGATTTGACCCCGGATTTGAGCCTCATCCGCGCCTGTCCCCCGGTTGGCCCTCCTTCGAAGATGTTTCTTTACTTATTCTGTCAATTAAAAACCTATCTTTGACTGCTTCTTTTTGCAGAAAATTACATGTATAATCTTTAAAAACCACCTTATTTTATGAGAACCTCAGGGGAGAGTTGAAAACGTCAGGATAATCCAGCCCTGACACACCATTCGTGATGTAAATCTTTCGTTAAAACGTATAGTGATCGTGTTGCGAAATGAATCGGATAAACAAACTTAACGGTTTTTAATTAATCGGGAATGGTCGTCGCGAACAACATGTGGACGGGGCATCTCCCTTCAAAAGCGTGAACATATTCGGGCAAGACGCGGACCACAGTGTCGTTAAGTTCGAAAAAGGTTATTAAATGCGCAAAACCCGTCAATGCGAGGTGATGTCATTCGTCGTCC
>MU874385.1:15441-25845 GCA_036418205.1 Ostertagia ostertagi
ACATCGGCCCTCCTTCGAGGATGTTTCTTTAGTTATTCTGTCAATTAAAAACCTATCTTGACTGCTTCTTTTTGCAGAAAATTACATGTATAATCTTTAAAAACCACCTTATTTTATGAGAACCAGGGGAGAGTTGAAAACGTCAGGATAATCCAGCCCTGACACACCATTCGTGATGTAAATCTTTCGTTAAAACGTATAGTGATCGTGTTGCGAAATGAATCGGATAAACAAACTTAACGGTTTTTTAATTAATCGGGAATGGTCGTCGTGAACAACATGTGGACGGGGCATCTCCCTTCAAAAGCGTGAACACATTCGGGCAAGACGCGGACCACAGTGTCGTTAAGTTCGAAAAAGGTTATTAAATGCGCAAAACCCGTCAATGCGAGGTGATGTCATTCGTCGTCCTAACCAAGCCATTCATGTCGCATCTGTTTGACACAAATTGTGAACACATTCGGCAGTGCCAGTGAGACGTTCACGTGTATGTGGAAGGCATGAATTTCTTGGGTACCCCCCAGGAGGCCCGTCGCGCGGCAAGAAGGCAAAGTCAGCGGACGAGTCGCGCGCGTACTATAGGGATTTCGCGTCAAGTTAAATAGAGTGTCCCACTGCACGTCCTACATCGCACACCACGCGCTGCAACTCGTCCGCCGACTCTGCCTTCTTGCCGCGCGATGGGCCTCCTGGGGGTACCCGAATTTCTTAACCATAAGAGAGCTTCCACGCAATGGAATGCCAGGACGCCCCCGCCCCCTGTCCACTACCCCCTCAGATTGACCACAGTTTTAAAACAGTCAATTTCCATCATGAAAGTAAAGAAAACGTCAGAGTATTCACGTGGAAATAACTGAGCGCCTCCCATCGCAAATATCGGACATTTATCTAAACGTGTGCATTCCTGGACAAGTCATGGCTACATACATGCCAATACCTGATTAAAGCTCAGAACGGTTTTGAACGTGTATATTCTGACCTGATGCCTAAGGCTTTGTCCCATTTTTGACAGAATGGAGATGTTTTACGCGGTTTGAAATGCATTCTCACCACAATGCCCCCGTATCTTGCGATAGCGCCTTGAAATCATCTCTGTTCTCTTTCCTTCCTTTGAAAAGCTTAGCCTTAGCACTACGCGAAACAGGCGCTCTTCTGTCTGGATTCCAAACCATTGCTTGACACGTTTAAATATATACACGTTTGAACACTTATTTATTTAATTATTTATTTAATTGTTTGTTTATTTATTTATGCATTAGTGAACGCGTTAGACCATGACATACTTAGTTGGAGCAAGGATAGCCGAGTAAGATAGTTTGGCACGATAACACGTTAGTGAAACGTGGACAGGCGTTCACAAAATGCCCCTTATATTGCGATAGCGCCATGATTGAACTATTTAATGAGCCTCAGTGACGGTGTCACCGACGTCATTCAAAATGCTGACTCACATGGCACGACGCTTCTGTTGCGATTGGCATGCTGAGTACCAATGGTGACATGCTTGTCCGGATTACGGTAGTCACGAATAGCATCCCACTGTGCTTCGATTTTCGATGGATCAGCCAGGCACTCCTGGAGGAAATTCTGCAATAGACCGTAAGTTGTTTCAAGGGCTGTGATCGGCCGTAGGAAATGATCTATTGAAGAAAGCTTACCAGAATCACATGACCAGTAGAGATATCAATGCTTGATTGTGCAACAGCTTCTTCACACCAGCTGGACGTCGACGAGCTCTTACTACCACGTCCTGATCCTGTGTCTTGTGTCATTCGTTGGCGGCACAGATCCTGAAACTTGCAGTATAACATAGTCTAACAAAACATGAACCTTGAAGGCCCAGGTGTACGCGATCAAATTAGCAATAAATAAATGTCAAGCTGTCATCGTTCAACTAGACTTCGGAGTGCGCCACGTATCCAACCATGGGTGGGAAAAACTCATTTCAATTATGTTCTGGACCTCTTTTGCCAACAACGTTTTTAGATGGAGAATTCCATTAACAGCCCGATTTTTCAACCTGATCGCTTTCCTGAGGCCCGATTCATCGAGGGAAAGGGACAGCACCACTCTGGGTTAGCAGCTGTGTAAAAAAAGTATAACATATGCCGTTTGATAAATTCATTTTTGGGGGCGACAGCATCTAAATTCCGTCGCTCTAGTCGAGTCGAGTTCGAGAGGGTAAAAAGAGTGTGATGTCAGTTAAACTCAACTTAGTCTTCGAGGGTCGCCCTCGCGTCACGGGCCGTTCATTAAGGTAGGCCTAGTAGCATAACTTTATCGATCGATACCGTTAGGTGGTTTACTAAGATATGGAAATAGTCTTCAGTATTGTGGAGGCGTTTGAGAGGGCAAGTCATATTTGTTCTTGACTTTTTCAGGCTCTGACGAAGGCGAAGTTGCCGAAACGTTGGCCTAATAAACTTAACTAATCTTGGACGGCTACAATTCAATTTCATCTATCCAGATTCGATTGTACATTTCAGAGTTACATTAAGAAAATGCTAATTTGGCCTATACAATAGGTACGGGGCAGCCTCACTGGTAAAATTAATTGTGTTATCCTCCTATTGGCAAGAGGTACCACTAACGGCCCCCCTCGACCCGTCAAGAGATGGTAACGATTGATATGCTAGACTATGCTGACAGACTCGATCCCCGGATCGCGTGTGTGGTAAGCAGCGCCACTTGCCACCACCCCACACCGCCCTAGCAGCTGTGTATAGCTACCAAACTGCTTTTTTAGCATTTGCATGCATCACCATTCCAATTGTCATTTTTCATGCCGATTTAGAGTCGCCATCTTGTAATTTTCCATTTCCTCCGTGGTTGTATTTTTATGTGACAATATTGCCACATTACCTATGTATCATGGCTCAAATCAGTTCGATTTCATACACAAGGAAAGCAAGGAAGCGAGATGCATCCGGAACTATCGAAACTCAAGAATTAATCACATCCGAATAGATGAACGGCAGCCTGAATACAATCCTGAAAGGAGACGAATTCACGATGAAAAAGCAACCATTTCAAATTGAACCTAGAGATGGTGAGTGGTACACGAAGGAAGGAAGAACCATGAGAAACGGCCCAGAACCCAAGAAATGGTACCCCTTCCTTGCCCGTTGATTCGAGCATTGATGCGACTCTCTGTTCACCTTACACTACGCTCTCTCTAACAATCGCCACGTATTGAACTAGCGGTTCAGATGATCGGTGGGCGGAGATCGCCGGACCCGCCAGCTTTGAGGCATGATAGGTCGCCGAGGTCAAATTTTTCCATGCGAATTGCGCGTCAGTTCGCACCCTCAGGAGGTCCGTGGGTCCCTCAACTAGGTCAGTTTCCCTTTCTTCGACCTTCATTCTAATCGTGAAATTCCTCCTTTAATCGACTTCTACTGGTACAGTTGGCTCAAAAAGTTCGTGTCATTTTGAGCGGTTAACTTCAGAGCATCATAACTCTATTGAAAGCAGCCTGGTTCGGAAAGAAAAACCATTATATTCACTCCTCCATTATTACATTACTGGGGCGGTAGTTCATTTCGATGAAAATTAAAATTATTCCTAATCTAAAAACGACTGGAAGGCGATTAGACATCCTACTGATCCCAAAATGATTTCTTTCACAAGAATGGCTTCGAAGATCGAAAAAGTGATAGACCGTCAGAGAAGGACCTGAGCAAGATGAAGGAGAACGAAAGAAACTCAAACCCGTTCTCAAATATTTTTCAGAGGGGATTTTTGCAATCTCATGAGGCACCATAGTTCCAAGGGAACGAGCTCCGCGGTTTTTCGTGCAATACGCTTTTGATTTTTATATGCGAAAACGAGAGCAATTGTTCCTCCAAAAAATGAATACCAAAATGGACAAATAATTGGGAATGCGAAAGAAGGCAGGAAACCTCTCGAGGCGTAACGGCAGGAACTTTTTTACCTGCATACAAATTAGCCTGCCCCAGAGACGATTGCCGTAGGCGGGATCGACCTTGCAAACGTGCAACTGCAAGTGGCCGCTGCGCTACATCCAGCTGAATCAATAGTCCAATTTAATGAACCACTACTGCTTGGAAATTAGTAGCAGTACCGGGATTCGCATCAACAACAACCCAGGAAAAGATTGCGAATGGCTGCTGTGGAAAGAATACGAAGTCCTTCTTATACTTTACGATGCTTTAGTGCTACCTGTTGAAAAAAGGATTTATGAAGTCTTTTGTATTCCTATAGAGTTTTTGCTATGGTTGAACGAAATTGTGTTTACAGTAATCCTCTAGCACAAATCAACTTATCGATTTATCCTATCCCTAAACCGACAGAAAATTGTAAGTTCAGGAAAATAGGCGAGGTACCGTACCCTTCGACGTAGGGGCGTTGGCACTGGGGCGCGCAATGTCACGTGTCATCGATTTTCCATGCGTGCTCGCCTCCCAGTTCTCGTTTTCTCTGCGTTCTCTCAACGAGGAGAAAATGCGTCGAGCAAACTCGCCAACTATACCGAGCGCCGTTAATGTAGGAGGTGGAGGATGGCACGCATGTCGGATTGGCCTCACGTAGGATGGAGCGACTTGTGGAGATGAGCGGAACAGAACGGAAGCGGAATGGAACGAGTGCGCAGCGTTCGAACGCTTTTCCAATCCGGGTTGCTACCGTGGAGAGCCCGGGTAGCGTCGTCGATTACTTTCGCTAGCACCTTAGCACTACTGTTGCGCGCTGGAGGCTTGCAACTGCGCTCCGGCGCCAACGCGAGTTACGGTATTCCATCCTGTTTTCCTGAACTTACAATATTGTTAAACCGACCAACCTGATAAGCCAAACTGCTCTTCCCTTCAACATCTTCACCACGTGTGATGTTGGTGGCGTAAAAACGTCGATGCTTCACCAGATGCACCTAAATTCCAGGAATTTTCTCACGACCGGGCGGAAATGACCAACAGTGTACTCACTGCAAGGACCGAGACGAGCGCTGTGATGGTGAATGCACAGATAAAGAAGCACAGGCATGAACATCCAGTCGCGATCCGATGACTCAACAGGCACGGAGTCCTGAGTGGAATTTTTGAGTTACGGTATGGTGAAAGATAACAGAAGTTGTTACAGCTCACCTCTCCTATTCCGATGCCAGTTTCGTCCACTTTACCGTATTCGTATTTCTAGGGTACCCACAGAAGGCCCGTCACGTGGCGAGAACGCAGAGAACAAACGGATTGGCGGATGAGTCGTCGCGCGTATTGTGCGACGTGGGACGTATTATACCACATTCTATTTGAGCTGGCGCGAATCCGTACACAGCCGCGGCGATTCATCACCTGACGCCGTTTTGCGTTCTACGCTTTCGCCGACGCAACGGGCCTCTTGTCGTGTGCCCTCAGGTACCGTCTATTTATGGACTTCAAGTGCAATCAATAAAAATCAGTAATAAATACTCACAAACGGCTTGAGCGACGCCTTCAACCGTTTCGATACGCTTGTCGTTTTTTGGTTTTGTGCTTTCAAGGCGACTGATTCGCATCGATAGCTGATTTTTGTCGAATCTGAAGACGAAGGTTTTTATTATAGAAAGTAACCTCTCACCATCAGTTGTAGGATAAAGGTTTTATCGATGATGCCTCAATCGGTTTGGAACAACTTGCACTTCATTCCTTATTAACCTAAGGGTGCTGCGCTAGAACCGTAGAGTGTTCATAGGAATGACAATTTGCCCGCGGTAAACAGTGTCGGCTTTTTACAAGCGAGAAGTGAGTTGTGTGAATTTTTTCTTTCCAGAAATGCCTAAGTTTGATATTGTTCGATAGCGAATTGCTTCGTCGGCTGAATTCAGATGCGAAAGATTTTATTTTGGTAATTTGTTTTTCGAGCAGAAATCATGTGTAAATGGTGAGAGCGTTCATGTCGTTGAGTGGGTGGTGGTGGGGGGGGGGGAAATTCAAGTAAGTGACGCACTTATAATATTGTGTGTGGTGGTGGNGGGGGGGTACATTCAAGTGAGTGTACCACTTACTTACTCATTAAAGCTCAGCCCTAATACTTGGAGCTGAGCTTTAATGAGGGACGGGATTCTGGAAGGATGTGAGCAATCACTCTACCCAGCTTTTCTCCCTTCTACTGCTTGGTCCTAGTTCGCCGTTTTCAAATGCCCTGTTTTGAATGTCCCCCCCCCCACAAGGCTATGAGCGCCATGGTGAGTAGAAAAATATCATTTCTTAATACCCTAAAGTATCATGTCCAATATAATCAGGGTCCTGATGAGAAAAAGGCTTCTAAGTTCTGGTTTCCTCTCGCCGGCCGGGCGTACCCTCGAGCACAATTTTGGGTGAGCACCGCCAATACTAAGCAGAGAATCGGTTACAGCCAACCCTACTTTTTTCAAATTTCTAAATCTCTCGGTTTGTATAGATATGTGGCTTGCTCCTTTGAAGCGGGCGTTTTCCAGAGAAAGAACTGGCTCGGAAAAATTTTGACAGTAATGCAACGAGTCGAGGAGGACTGGCCATCCTGCGTCGTGACAAAGCTCAGTGATGAGTATCTCTTCGGAAGGAAGTTTTAATGCAATCAGTGGATTACAATATCCATTTAGTATGATTTAGAATAGTGCGAAATTTGGGTGCTTTCTAGACCTTATGGTTTCATGAATTATAGGCCAATCAAAAGATATTCGAGGGTCAAAAGCTCAATTGGGTTGGCCGGGACTTTCTCCACGGTTCAAAGGCAAGGTTTGCGGTGAAAGGCAGCCCATTGGAAATCAAAACGAGATGGTTATCGAAGTACGGATGAGGAGAAAGCCAAGAAAAGCGGCCCAAAAGAGCCGAAATGGTCCTTATTTCCCTGTTGATTCCCTTACTGATGCGACTCTCACCGCTGCTGCCCACTTTTTCGGAAACACTTCCTGGTAAGCAGTTGAAGTAAAAAGGCGGAGGTTTACCTATCGGCGGCGTGCAAAGGTGCGAGCAGAGCTTGGCCTTCACCCCGGAACACTCACTGGCCCATTCCTTGAACGGCTCGCCTGCAATTCAACTAGGGAGATTTCCGCTCCTAAGCATTCGCTCTTCGACCTCCGACCTTATCGTGGAGCCCTCCTTTAATCTGATTGCGTGGGCAGCTTCGCCACTTTTCCTACCCCACATACTGATCTATTTACTTACTGAAAGTCGTCAAAGAGCAAGTTGTTAGGCGTGGCGATTTTGTTCTGCAGAAACTCGATGAGTGGATAGAGCTGTTCTTCATCCTTGATGTTCACCTGAACAATCTAGTTAGTTGTACGTTAATGTATTGTTGTTAATTATCTTTAGGCAAATCAAACGCTAATGAGGAACTGATTGAGAACGAATAAAGCGAAACATAATAAGTTTGTCCCTAGCGTAATTCAAAATAGAAAACTTCATTGAATGACTTCCTGAAAGTTCAACTCAATCGTAGGTCAATCTACTTAAACAGTCAAGCACATGATCTTTGCTGGTGCGACTCACCTTCAAGTAAACTCTGTTACCGACGACTCTCGTGATGGCCATGTTCCGTCCTTTGACAATCTTGTGCTCCACATTTTCAAGTCCTTAAACAGCAATAGATAATTTTGACAGGGGTAAAGCAGCTTGGAAGGGTCTCAAAGCGATTGTTGCTGATCAGCCGTTTAACAAATTAGCGACAGCATGACGCGCATGCGCGTCAGATTTTCACTCGAATGGACATTGTTTTGCTCGATTCACATGGAATTTTTTCATTATAGAAAGTCATCCGTGAGCATTATAAGAGAAACTGCGACACCCATATATTACTCGAAGGAGTTTGCTGTTGTCTTGAGAATTATGAAAAAATATTTTTTGTAATAATCGCACAACCGGGAATGTGTCAATGCTTCACACACTCCCCCGATGTTGAACAATAACTGTTAGTGACTTAAATCTAATATGTCTGTGGGTATCCTGTTGTTGTTTCTTATTCCCATAACGTGGTTTACGGAGCTTCAATGCTGCTAGATGTTTTCCAGTAATTCAGCACTCCGACCACTCGCAGGATCTCGCTGTGCTTACCCTCCCTTTCAAAGAACGATAACAGTGTCGGGTGCAGATCATACACCATAAGAAACGACGACATCCAAAAATCTGATTGGTAGTTCATAGTGATAGCTATTTTTTGGAAATGATAGCTGTAATTAGTGACAACTGGAGAATACAACTGCAACAGGCTAATCATTTCATTGGCAGAAAACTTTACATTTTGTGGAGGCCGTCGTCACTTGTGGTGTATGGTCTGCACCTGACGCTCTTCTCGTTTTTTTGAAAGAGAGTGTATCCACCTTCCTCTATGGATGTATGCCAAAACAGGCATCTCTGAAATATCGGCCAAGCTGTGGCTACCCCTAAAATTCGATCGCCATTTTCTTTTAACTGGAGTAAGCGAAGTGGTGTGATAATGAGCTACTTAGACTAACAAGCGCGGGTCAAATGCGATATCAAGGCTTGCTCTGTTCCACAAGCTTCCATCGTTCTGTGGAACAACAGTGAGCCGTTTGATTCGTACAGTTGTATGTATAGCCATATCCGCATCACTGGTCTAAGCGCAAACCCGAGCGGAAGTAGAAAGAATGGAAAAAAAAAAGAGCTTGCCCATGTACACTTTTAATGTTTCTGCCTTTTTCTTGAACAAATCCCAACCCAGTTCCCTAGTCAAACTCTGGGTTATAAGTACCATCTCGCACTTATCTACCTAAATTATCCTTGCTAATACTAGTTCAGCCAAGTGCTTTGAAAATTCGCATCGCTAATTGATTGAGCAATGTGCCAGGCGCGTTGTACATCCAAAAATAATCCTTTGTTTTCCCAATAGAATCTGCCCTTTTTCATGTTATTACCCTTTGATGCAGGAATTTATAGGGGGCAAAATGACATCATTTCCAAGGACTTCGGCGCTGAGCTCATTTCATAGTCAATATAGAATGAGCTAGCCTCGGAAGGGCAGTGTATTTGTTCCGAGGTATTACGCTCACAAGTGCGACCTTATCAAATTCATTGTTAAGTACAGTGCGTGACAAAGGTGAAATAATGGCAAGTACCCAGTAAAATGTATAAGTGAAAAAGGTGCCTTTTGCTCCCAATAGATCTACACCCTCCAGGGTGCCGCTACTGTGGACGAGACTGAGCTTTTTATCAGCAGTCAAAAACTGTGACCTGAGCCCAGCCAATTGCGAATATTAATGACAGTATCTTTTGGAAAAGGCAGCCCATAGGAAAACAAGGTAGAGTGGTCAGTGATGCACGAAAGAAGAAAAACCATGAAAAACGCCTAGAACCCGAAAAATGGGACCTTCCTTGCCCGTTGATTTCCGCATTGATGCGACTCTCATCGGTGCTGCCCTCTTCAACGCTAACGCTCTCTCTGCTAAACGGCTAGAGGCTCAGACAGGAGACGGTGCCGAGGGAAGGCGTACCCCGCCGATGCAAGATCGCCGGGGGCATATCCTTCTATGCGAATTGGATGGTCGGTCCGCACCTTTAAGGGGTACGCCTGTCTTTTCACTAGGTAACCCTCCCCCTCTGCGACCCTCGCCCTTATCGTGGGATCCTACTTTGAGGACCCGTCGCTCTGTTTTGCCATAGAACATGGCTGCAAGAGCCCTGTGGTAGTGGAATTTGAAATTGAATGGAATTGTGCCTCAGGGACCACGGGGATGAATGAGAACGATACCCAATAAATTGTGTGTCATGTGACCCTCGCAAATCTTTACCTAGGTCAATTCGCATTCAAGCGGTGCCAAGGGTTCAAATGTGAGCAAAATTCGCGGCGCATTCCAAAGGTATGGATCAAGACGAATGCCTTGATTTATGCTTTAGACTCTCAACCAGGGCACCTTTCCGAAGAAGTAGGAGATGGAAATCTTATGCATGGAGCATTCCATAACTTGGGGCCAAGTACGCTTTTAATCGCTACTAGATTTTGAATGGAAATACATAAAATGCATGGCTCATAGTAAAACATTTGGTCAATTTTTAGCGATGTATTTTTGCTTCACAGCGGAACAGACGTCGCCAAATCCCCAGTTTTGGACACAAACAAGCGTTTGCGATTTCTAAATAGCCACATTTCTGCTTTGATTGCCCCTGGCAAGAAGATTAGATGTGTTGAAAACAAAAGTGCGTTAGTAGCGATGTTTATAGGGAGAGACATTGCTATGTTTTTCTTTTGCATGGCTAACAGCTGTACTTTTGGGCAAGTGCTAAGCGATCCCACAGGGAACTTACTTGGGAGATCACTGTCAGGCCCTAGGGAAACCCGCATGGCATTCGCGCCGTGTGGAGTTTTATGACGGTATGACAACCCAGCGTCAAACATCCTTTTGCAGGCAGTGGGCACCTTTCTTACCTATGTAGCTAGGGTTAAATCACCCCAGTAGGATCACATCATTGAGGCTGATTG
>MU874386.1:1613-11874 GCA_036418205.1 Ostertagia ostertagi
AAGCATACGACAACAGTCTATTTTCCAATCATCATAGCGCAAGTCCTCAACTAAGAGGTGAGCGTCCTCATTGCAGGTGGTGCTTGCCAGGGTCAGGGTTTCCTAGGTTGCGATGGGTGCATCTCTCGCCAAGATACAAGCCTCTTACTCGCTTCCTTAAGGATCCAATGTCTCTTTGTAGTAAGCATATCTTCCCCTCTTCCACACCCAATTTATCGTAACATCTGCCTTTGAGATTTATTGTAGAGTGGCTGCCATCAACGATCCTTCCTACTTCACTCAAAAATCTGTTGCTTAGGTCTTGACCTTGTGTGCTTCAAACACCAACGTCGCCGTCGTTTTTCGAGGGGTCATCAAAATGTTTTTAACTACAGCCTCCTCATCACTATGGCGTTAGCAAGTGTGGAAGCTGAAGTCTGCGTACAAAAACAGACTAACACAATTTCAGAAGCCTGCGTACAAAAACAGACTAACACAATTTCCCATTTCTTCTTGCACAGCGTGGTCGTTTTCGGTTACAAGCGAGAGGAATTGCACCAGAACAAGTTCTCACTGCCACTTTCACTTCCGGTATCGCTGCACCCATTCTTATTGGTGTAGCGGTATGTTAGAAGTAACACTGGTGGCAGTTCCATGTTGCGCCCTTGAAAACTGAACAAAAGCTTAACGTAAATGAGTGGAGTGGGAATTAGTTCTCTCTTCTCATTAGTTTTCGTAGATAAGCTCAGCTTTAACAGAAATGACGCGTTTTCGTTGAATTTTCGAGTCCGAAAGTATATAAATAGGAGTGATTCTTGATCTGCCACTGTGGAATCTTGGGACGAGATCCCAATTACGGAGGCGACTTGGGCCGCCAGTAATGAATCAGTTGTTTAGAGTGTGACCTCAGGCCTGCGTTCCGGTGGAACGAGAATTAGCGAGACCATTAAGGGTTTTTCTTTTCCTGAGCATGTGTTACAGTAAATGAAAGCCGGTAGCATATCGGGTGTTCTATTGCATATGGAAGTAAGCCAGGTAACGGCAAGATAATCCGGAACCACAACTTTTCTTTGCCTTTCGGTGCCTCTTTTCAGAAAGTACTCAGTCATGCTTACATCGTCATTCTCTCACGCCTAATTGCGGAGTGGGTATGCCTTCCGGAGAGTTTGAGCTCACTTCGATTTTATCAAATACAATGAGGTGTTCTGCTCGGTGGCCAACTGCCTTATCGAACAAATCACTTCTGACGATGAGTGAAAAGCCGAAATACAGAAAGCATATGGAGCCGAAGAGATCGACAAGTTATTCGTACTTATAAGGGAACTAGAGTTGAAGGTAGGCTATAGACAAAACAATAAGTAATAAACAATAACGCCAAGTTGAAGAAAGGACTTGGCCTTTTGGCTTCTAGGGCTACAGGTTCTGTGTCTTGCAGCCGTTCAGTCCGTCAGTTCAGTGTGGACCCTCAAGGACAAAAATCAAGATAGAACTTGATGTGGAGATTCCACTCAAAATATGAAAGTACAAATGCGACGTGGACTGCAAGTGGAAAAAAGTGAAGAAAGTTGTCAAAAATACATTGAATACGAGACTTCTCTATGCTGCAGGAGAAGTTCAAAAGGCAGGCAGGGAGATGAGAGATAATGTGAGCGCGGAGAGGGTAGAGAAGTCCGAGAGAGAGAGCATAGCAGATCAACGTTGCGACGCAGACAAGATATCGAACGGTGGGCGGGCCCTGATACTTTTCAATGGGATTGATCAAGTCCTTAGCGCCTGCGTCTTATTGACACTTTTCAAGGCGCGAAGATGACTCATCCTTTGCAGTGGCGAACGATACACCTCTATCCACGAGAGCGACTAGTTAAGTGGGGCTAAGACCGGACCCTGCCTTTAGGTTTACCATCCGAAAAACTAAAGTGGTCACTCAATATGTGGACGAACTCTTTCCGAAACTTGTGGTTACTCCCATTCTAGGATCTGTCAACTCACATTGCGAAAAATTCTCCAACTTCCCTCATCGTGTAACCTCGGCATGTCAGTTGTAAATTGTTAAATTTCTTGTACCTTACTGTTAAATCCCTTGTGTGAACTTTACAACTAACTAACGCTCCGTTGGGCAGTGGAACCTCTCCGCTCAAAGGGTGGAAGCGTCGACCTCTAATAAATGTTTCACCAAATAACCTCGTAAGCCACAAGCCGTTGCACTCTTCATAACGTCTCTCAGTTAAAGGACACTAGAAGCAAAATCGAAAAAGAGTAATCCACCTATTGAACCTCGTGACCCTCCTAAGGGTCGACTGAAAGCGCGACATGCACTAAAGGAAAATGACCTGCGACTGTTAAAGCCAATCTCGGCCGGTGGAGTCAGTGACGCCCACCGACCAGGTATCGCTGCCGTAGGTCATCAGATAGCGAGAGTAGGTCAGGATGAAGAGGCACAAGAGGAGTTCGATCAATGCGCAAATCAACGGGCAAGGAAGGGGTCCCATTTCTCGGGTTTCTCATGGTTCTTCCTTCTTTCGTGTATCACTCCCATCCCTATGTTAAGTTGGAATGGGTTGCTTTTTCATCGTGAATTCGTCCCTTAAAGGCAAGATTCAGGGATAAAATAGGTGTGGAAAAGCGTTCAGTTATGAAGCTATAGGTGGGAGGTGGTCTGTAAAAGAGAAGGAAAGCAAACGAAACCACCGATTACGCCCCGTACAGAGACCTCCCCTATTTCAGCCACATTCCACCTTGGGATAGAGAAGAGGCGAATTGGACGAGTTTCACGAACCTAACTCTACTTGCTCCAGTGTCAATAACATTGGATCGCGCTGGGACCACTGCCTCAAATGCGCCCGCGCTTTTCAAGCAGCGCCACGTGGCAACCGACAGCGAAGGGTGGGGCTTGCGGACGAAGGTGATTGCGGTTGAACGATCTCTTACTCCTTCATAGCGTACTGATCAAGATTCAAAGGGGCCCGACATCAATACTCTTGGTCAACCTGCCACCTTACCCCACCCCCTGAATGAACAGCTGCTACCCGTCCCGGATCGCGAGCCTAGCCATTAAGCATTCCAAGGCCACCCTTTAGCTGCTGAATAGCCACCTTTCAAAAGGAGTTACATCGACAACTGTTTCGGGACAGGTCCTCAACTTTCCATGACGCTTGGGGACATTTTCGAAGAACATGCGAGCTCGAAGGCGAAATACTCAAAAACGTTAATCTTGAGAACATGATCACTTTTCTAAAGCAGCTCAAGCAAACATTTGCTAACGATCAATCACCTGTGTAAGACTGCTCACTAAAAAAGCATAAAGCTTCAAGCAACTTGAATCTAACTTCACAATAGACAAGCGCTTGCCCTCTTCCACACTCCGATTGTGCCCAGATCTCTGTGCGAACCGACTGAAGATACCTAAATTGGCGAAGCACTAAACAATTCGAAAACCGCCACCTTGATATGTAAATTGATTTTGACCATTCAGTGTCCAAAACATGCCTATGTACATTTCACAATTTCAGAAGCACATATAGAATAAGGATTCTTCCTTGACGAGATGTCCTTGAACGTGGATCGAAGAAACATGAGAACGTCTCACATATCTGCTAAATGCGGCGCCAGCGGCTCACATCACTTCTGTTTTCTTACGGTTTTCTTTAAGACACGTTCACTTGAGGGCGCCCTTCACGATAAATTTAGATTTTGAGGGAATTGAATCCATATTTAGGGGTTCTTCATATCAGCTCAGACTGTGTTGCCACATAAGAGAGACCAAGTTGTTCGAGCGCTGTATTGTTGTATCAGAATAAGCTCAACTTGTTGACGACATCCATTTTGTACGCGTCTACCTACCTTGCATCTTTTTTTCAACAATTTTTATCAGTAGTTATTGGTCCACAGAGGAACTTCACCATTCGTAATAAGTGCACTGTTTGCCTTATTCGATTGTGCATTACAGTCAGTTTTGAAGCTTGAAACTGTAGTCGGAATGCAAGCAAAACGGGTGTTATCTGTGTGAAGGTGCGAGACATATGTGTCCCGCGCTGTCATCGATTTGTTAAATAGGTATTAAGCTGCGGATCTACAATTTATACCGTTCCCTAGTGGCTCGTACAGTATAGCTCTTCTTATCAACTCCCGAAAATCCACTTGAAAAAATAGTATCAAGTGAGCAACTTTTAAGGTCTCCTTCCAAGACGTTGGGGCCTCATTCACATTGAACCTTGCTGGAGGTCAAGGTGCTGCGCGTGTCTGTATACTTGACGAGTACCTCTGCAGACGGAAGTTTGATGAAGCCCACCGTAGAGCGCGCTTTCTTCTTTGGCTCACGGGGTGGTGTCGCAAGAGCGATGGTCGCCAGTTAAAATCTCGGCGATGCTGACCTTAAATGAGGTTTTGGGGAAGGTCGAGACGAAACGTTCGCCCAATTTCAGAGGCTTCAAGATACACAAAAAACATACTCATCATTACAACAGTGAATAGAAGTGAAATTGGACTTTTGAAATGCGTTTGTAAATTAGAAGCACGGCGAACACCATGACAAGGCTCGTCAGAGCAAAGCGCTTCCAGATCTGGCTATCAACAATGAAAACTGTTTTGATGGTCGGTGGAGAGTACCAACGTGCTAATTTTTTACTAAACAAATTTTTGAAGAAAATATTTAGGAAATAATCCGGATTTTTGCAGTCCTTGAACCTCTTCGGAAAACCACGAATTTGAAGGAAGTTGTGACCCTCGGAAGAGGGAGGTAGATATTTTATTGAAATTAAATTTCTTATTCAATAACTGAAGCGTTTCACATTGTTAAAGGTGAAGTAATCAGCACCCAGAAAGCTTAAGCCTTGTCGATTCCAAATCCCCTTTACTTTTTTTTAGAATAAGTGAATTTTCACAAAGAAATACTCTACTTGTGTAAAGTACAATGTGAGGCTCTAAAATATTTATTACAAAGGACTCAAGAACATTTTACAAAAAATTTGCAAAAGTATTGCAACTTTTCCAACTTGCAACTGCATTCAAATGTTTAAAAGCCCTTTATGGCGCTTAATATGAGCTGGGCGGAAGTGGTGTAGTGACAAGTGGCGCGCTTACCACGCGAGCGGTCCGGGATCAAATCCTGGGTCGTGAGTCGCCCGGGCCAACCAAGCCTTCCATCCCTCGGGGTCGGTTTGGTACCAGACTTGTCTGGGAGGATAAAAACACTGACTTGAACATCGGCTGGCCCCCGCAAGTCATTGTATAGGCCACATCGCATTCAAATGCCACTGCGAATGTACAAATGGAAGTAGAATGCGTGCCGCATCCCAAAAAGGGATTGATCAACGGCAAATGCTTTATCCTTTTATCCTTTTATTGGCGAGCATTTCGTCGCTTAGCACCTTTTTAAGCCTAAAATACCGTAAAATAAATTGTTATAGTTGGAAAATAGACGCCTCAATATAATTGGAATATATTAACCTGACTACTGCTGGGCCACTCACAAAGTCAACTCCTCCCTCTGCACTGTAGACTGGTCCTGTGCAGAAAACGTTTCCGTTTTGATTCCTTTGCAATAGGTATTTTCAAGCTTCACATAAGTGTTTGACATTTAGATGAACATGAGACTGCCTGAACGAGAACAATATGGAAAACCCTATCGTTAACACCATTCGCACAATGTCAGCCACCGGTGGCTGACGCGAAGATGTCCACTTCGGACCATGTCAGCCACCGGTGGCTGACGGGCTTTAAATGGAATTTTTGAAAACAAAAGGAGGTCTTTGGGAGATTTTCTTTGCTGTGAAGAATCTTCATACCCTCATCTATCTAGGCCACCCCTGGGCAAAGGAAATCTCTATCCACTAGAATTTTATTGAAGAAAAAATAACCCGACTTAACCCATTCGCGACAATGTCAGCCACCGGTGGCTGACGCGAAGATGTCCACTTCGGACCATGTCAGCCACCGGTGGCTGACGGGCTTTAAAGGGAATTTTTGAAAACAAAAGGAGGTCTCTGGGAGATTTTCTTTGCTGTGAAGAATCTTCATACCCTCATCTATCTAGGCCACCCCTGGGCAAAGGAAATCTCTATCCACTAGAATTTTATTGAAGAAAAAATAACCCGACTTAAAAATTTCACCGAAAAAGTTGAAAATTTTTTTTCGCGCTGAAACTTTTCCCATAGGGGTTTTCGAGGGTCCTGATCTCAAATATGATATCCATTTTTGGCGCTGGCGCCAAATTGGCGCCATTTGGCGCCAGTTGGCGCCAAGGGTGTATTCACCAAATTCGCTGTAAACTTGCGTATGGGGGTTATTTGAGGCCCTGATTACGAATATGACATTCGTTTTTAGCGCTGGCGCCAAATTGGCGCCATTTGGCGCCAGTTGGCGCCAAGGGTGTCTTCACCAAATTCGCTGTAAACATGCGTATGGGGGTTATTTGAGGCCTTGATTACGAATATGACATTCGTTTTGATCGTTAGCGCTATTTAACACCTGTTTCCTGCTCGCCTGCACCTTCTCACTATTGGATCCAATCAGGAGTAACAAGGGGGGTCGTTCAGGATGTTGAAAGCTTTTTCGAAACGGTTTTCTGTATGTTATGGGAGCTCATGCGCATACTACGAAACCGAGGTATATTTCCGCTGAGCGGCCCCGCGAAGGCCAAAAAAGGTGAGGAAACGGTCCAAGGTTCAATCCCTCATAATGACAAAATTTTTGCATTTAGGTTGGAGCTTCCCAATTTGCTCTAAAAACACCAGGAATTATATCCCTACTATATATATAAACGCTATGTCTGTCTGTTTGTGTGTGTGTGTGTGCGTGTGTCACGAAATTCATAGCACGCGTCGCAGCAGTCGTTAGGAGCTGATTTTTTGATATGATATAGGGGTGGGACGGGAACATATTTGGTGGGGGTCACCAAGTGATAACGACTGATAAGAGCAGATAAGAGGCGCTGAAACACAAATTTCACGAAATTCATAGTGCGCTTCGCAGCAGTCGTCAGGAGCTGATTTTGGGGCATGATATAGGGGGTAACGGGAACATATTTGGTGGGGGTCAAAAGTGATATTGACTGATAAGATAAGAAGATAACGACTGATAACAGCAGATAAGAGGCGCTGAAACACAAAATTTCACGAAATTCATAGTGCGCTTCGCAGCAGTCGTCAGGAGCTGATTTTGGGGCATGATATAGGGGTGGGACGGGAACATATTTGGTGGGGGTCACCAAAGTGATAACGACTGATAAGAGCAGATAAGAGGCGCTGAAACACAAATTTCACGAAATTCATAGTGCGCTTCGCAGCAGTCGTCAGGAGCTGATTTTGGGACATGATATGGGGGTGGGACGGGAACATATTTGGTGGGGGTCAAAAAGTGATAACGACTGATGAGGACTGATAGTAACGATATGCGTACGAACGTAGAGAGCACTTGAAATAGAAAATAGAGAGCAGATTGTAGATAATGCCTTTCATTTCAATATCATTTCATCAGCGTTGTAATTGTAAACTCAAACACCTTTCGACCGCTACACCTTCTAGAGTTCTTGAGGATGAATGGGATGCTCGAATAAATATGATAATGAATACTGGGCATTCCGTTTTGAGATATTCGACCGCTAAATTACCTCGATACTCGACGCATAGTGGTTGTTTACATCATCACTTTAGCTGTGCACTTCACTGCGCTTATCAAACAGTGAGATACAGCCAAGATGAGCAGCCTATGCAACGGACAGTAATACATTTAACGAAGCAGCTATAATTTAGCGGTGAAACCTAAAGCTTCATCGATTGTCAGTTCTATCAATGCGCGCGGTAGCGGGCGGAGCTAAACTGGTACAAATTGAACCCTATAAAGACCATCAGTACTAATGCTTTCAGATTTTCACCATAACGTGGCACCGTGGAAAAAAGTTGTTACGCCAGAGGGGCGCCAAATGGCGCCGTAGCGCAAATTGGCGTAGCAAGTGGCGTAGACTTTGGCAATCAAAAAAATGAATGTCATATTCGTAATGAGGGTCCCAAACATCCCCTACATACAAGTTTACATCGAATTGACCGAAATTCCTCGAAGAAACACGAAAATATGAGTTTTAATTATCGGCGCTGGCTGCCAATTTTGCGCCTAACCAAGGCGCCAGGCCAAACCCATAAAACGCTCATAATTCGTGATCAGGCTCAATCCCATACAACACACTTACCATGATTCCGCGAATCATCATGGCGCCAGATGGCGCCAAAAGGCGCCAATTTGCGCCAGCGCCAAAAACGAATGTCATATTCGTAATCAGGGCCTCAAATAACCCCTATATACAAGTTTACATCGAATTTGACGAAATTCAGTCAGGCGCCATCTGGCGCCAAATGGCGCCAATTTGGCGCCAGCGCCAAAAACGAATCTCATATTCGTAATCAGGGCCTCAAATAACCCCTATATACAAGTTTACATCGAGTTTGACGAAATTCAGTCAGGGCGCCATCTGGCGCCAAATGGCGCCAATTTGGCGCCAGCGCCAAAAAATGAATCTCATCTTCTAATCATGGCCCTTGATAACCTTCTTTTCGAGAATTTCAGCGTGAACTAAAAAAAATACAAGATGGATTTCCCCTGGGACAATGTCAGCCACCGGTGGCTGACATTGCGCAATCGTCTCTGACGGCGCTGGTCCGAACGGGCAGTCTTCGAAAATCCCGCCCGGTCGCGAGTGGGTTAAATGTCATGCATGCGTTTATGCATCCCCGTCTATTCCCCGATCAGCAAGCACGTTCCGCTGTCAGAGCGCTGGTGCGCGGGAAACAGCGCATTCGAAGCGCGATTATCGCGTTTTTAATGTACAGATACCATCTGAATTCAGAAGGTACAGTAGCGGTCAAAAGTGTTCGCCGAAACGATTTTTAGTGCATTATTTTTTCTCGCTTGAGCAACGCCCTCCAAAGATTGATATACTATGTTTTCTAGTGTTTTTATATCCTCAAGTCTTGAAGAATCAGGATATTCAAAAGAAAAATTTTTCGAGGCCACCATTGATTTTTTTCTGGCAAAAAAAAGAGAAGCACGAAAAACCGTTTCGGCGAACACTTTTGACCGCTACTGTATGTCGTTCAGAAGCCATAGTGTATCGTTGTTTCTAGGGCTTGCAACCGAAGACATTTCATTTGAAAGGAAGCACTGGCTTGGTCGACTGTAGGTGATGAATGGTGAGCGTTTGCTCAACTTCCCAGAGGCGCAGCCGATTGCTACCAGTCGTGAGTTAGCAACAACGCTGAGGTGCACTCAATGACAGTTATCGAGGATCCCACGATCTTGGTTACAGGGCAGCATGTTCGCAATGGGTACCACATGGGTTGCGCCAGTCTGGGGAGGCGAACCATGTGACCATGGTTAAAGCTCTCTTCTTTCGCATCAAAGGAATCTCTTGACAAAAATGACGACTAGCGAAGGTAGCTCAGACGTTGAGAAACTATATACATAAGCTCTATCGGACGACTAAGGGGAAAGCTGCCTGCAGGAGTAAAAGCAGGCCTTCGTCAAGAAGACTTTTTAGTGTTTCTGATGAGGTTGCAAACTGATTCTCTACAGAAAGCTGCTGGATACCTGCACCGCGGTGATGACCATTGTCGGCTTAACTAGCCTTAGAATTTTGGCCGAAGCCATGGTCAAGTTCACTAAGAAATGCTCTATATTGTTTTGGACTTTTTTTTGGATAACTGCTAGGCAAAACTTTCGCCCGGCCGAGAGTCGTACCCAAATCTCTTGCTTTCCGGGCAATTGTGCTACCAGTTACACCACCGGGGCACCATTTCACCCCAACTCAGCTTTTGATGGTAAAGTTGCCATAGCTCTATATTGTGTTGCCCCAGCTCAACGCATATCTAAATGTGGCGAAGGATCACATGTCAAAAGATCATGGATTTTGATTGGGAAACTTTTCAGTACTTGGCTGACTAGCCCATCTTTAACGCAGAGTGAACTCTTTCAACACCAGTGAACAGCACTATCTGCGAAATCCTCTGAAAGTTTACAAGTTCGGGAATTGGGCAGTGCATCGACCTACTACTCTACATTGACACTCGACCGTAGTGATGCCGACTCTAAGTATTTCACGTTGGAATTGTTGGTTCAACTGGCTGGTCTATGTGAAACAGAAGGATGAGAAGACCTGTAATGGGAGCATTATGGATCCGGGCCGGCATGACGACTTGAAGTCTGATCAAACTGAGTTTCAGTCGTGTTCCGCTATCCATTCTGTGGAATCATCAAGGCGTATTCAATGTGAGATTCTCTAGAAAAATAGCTAATC
>MU874387.1:0-11121 GCA_036418205.1 Ostertagia ostertagi
TCAACAGGGAGCTTTTGTTTTTCGTTAAGCCATCACCAAAAACGAATTCACGACGCTCGACATCGACGCTAACATAGTTGTATAGTATTACTGAAAATGTGACAAAAAGGATTGATTATTTATAGTACTTGATACCCGAACTTAACTCAGGGTTTTTTAGGGACGAAGATGATCGTTGGTCGGATTTGTGTGCCTGTGATCAGCCGTTCTGTAACACTTTCTCCTATCTCAGATCTCATACAAGGTTTGTATAAAGGTTTTAATATACATACATATTCCGAAAATTACATTTATTTGTTCGCCCTGTTGTCTGACACCCTCTCATGTAGCGTTCTCTCGCCTCATACTCTCTTCTCCGCGCTTAGTCTCTCATTCCTTAGCACAGCCGATTAGGAAGGTGAGCCCTTAACCTGAGCGTTTTCGACGGATTCTTTTCCTTTTTTCTTTACTGCCGGCCCACTTCGGCACCAATACATTCACATTCGTGTGCAAGAGCCATACCAGTTTGATCCATGAGGCATGCCTTTAAGTCTCTTCGAAAACCCTTAATAAAGGGCGCATTCTGGAGCGATTACTTTCCAATTAACCAACAATTTTTCACGATCCCCGAGATGGGACCCACTGGCGGGAGTGTACTCGTTAACAGACGAGGCTTTTAAGGTCCGTCTTCTGATTAGTGCACTATCTTCATTACTAAATCTGCCTACTATTCGGCCAGGAGAAGTCCTGCATGGCCGCTATACGGCCCCATTTTAATGTCATCGTTGTCCCTAACTGTTCGGCTAGATACGTGGCCAGCTTATGCGCAGTATTGCGCCATATTCCCTATATTTATTGGCTATAGATCACTCACAACGAGATGTGTTTTGCAGTCAACGCGAGAACACCATGCTCAGTGACGTTGCGTTTGCGTCCTTCGGAACGTCTGTGCGATCGACGGACGGATGGTAGAGTGGTGTCTCTTTCTTCTTCTCTCTTTCTTCTTTTAAGGAGATACTGTAGATCATTTTCTCTTGAAAAATTATTCACGCTTGAAAAATCCTTCAGAAGAAGAAATAGAAATGAAAACATTCCCATTAAACGGTCAAAACAACAGAAGCTTCTTCGAACCTAGGGCAGGCAAGTAACTGCTGGGTCCTTGAGAATAAGATGTTGCGCCATGCTCTTGCTTGCACATCAGATTTGTTGGCACACTTGAAAAGTTCTCAAGGAAATATCGAAATTAGTACCATGTTTCAGAAGTGGATGCGCTTCCTCTGGTGTTTTAAATTTTAACGCTGAAACATTCATGGCTTGCGTGATGCCGAAATGTGATGTGATGTCAGCTAGGAAGTCATGCTCATGAAAACGCCCATATCTTGTCTCGGCGCCACATATAATAACTGCCGTGGGCCCTTTCATTATTACGTGACACTTGACGGTGTTCCGCTCGAAGGGGGTCATTACGTAGTCTTATGGCCATGCCCAGATGATAAACGGTGGCGGCCGGACCGTCTCTGTGTATTGCTAAGCAAAGCTCCACTGCGCTTGAGTTCGCGGAAACAATCGGGAAACTTCAAACGGTGTAGAACTATCGTTGCACTACGGGATTTATGACGACCAACAAAGGATAATTACCCAGAATTATGTCCACTGGGTTATGGTTGAAGGTAGTCATTTGGATAAATGACCGGTTTGCCAAGGTAGACTCGACATGAAAGTCCGGGTTGCCATGGAGAGGCAATTTATTCTTCAGAAGGTTTTTAGTGGTTGAACAACTGGGTTTAACCCCAGGTCGAACCTTCCTTGAAAAAAAAAGTATGATACCCAACGGCGCACTTTGGATGGGGATGTCCCCTCTGATTTCTCGTATTTTTCTTCGTTTATTCATTTTACAGTCAATGCGAATGTTTTATGTGGAACACCCCAGCGAGCTCTACGGTGTTTGGCACCCTTAATTTCAATTCTTGTAACAGCTTCCAAAGCTCTTCCCTCAGATGTGGATCTAAGCTCCGCCCCTCGCGATCTCGGCGTTCAAAAGAATTTCACTACAGTTCTCGATTTAGATTGGGAATACATGCGACTGAGGATCGGATAACAATCGTGTACGGAACATACGAACAATTTTCGTCTGCCTGCGATAAGCTGCGTAAATGCCCGTACGTTAAGGCCGTATCGCAGGAATCACTTCAAATCGATTTGTCGTGAGCTCTGTGAAGCTTTTGTACTACGTGTGTTATCGGGTTATGATTACAATTACAATACGCATCACAATTATAACAGGAGGCGGATCAGCGCGAAAATTTTCACAGCTTCCAAACCTCTTCTCCGAAATGTGGATCTATGCTCCGCCCCTGACGATCTCAGCGTCCAAAAGAAAATCACGAGAACAGTTTTCTCTGGTTAATATAGGGAATACATAAACTCAGTTCTATGATAAAACTATACAAAGAATACTTTCGTCCCGCCGACAGACTCTGTAATTGCACTGAATAAGGGCCGCCACGTAATCTTACACACGAATAGGTTACACGGAGAAAGCTCCGCCCATTGGAAGCTCCGCCCACTTTTATTATATATGCGAAAGGCGATAAGTGGGCAATTTCTTTGAAATTTTTGTTTTCAGGTAGTCCACCTCCAGAACTACCTCCGATCACTGCCAGTTCTCTTCTCACTGTCCTCTTAGTTGTTGTACCGCTCACCGTTGGAGCGGCTACCGTAATGGTTCGTAATAGTTTGTAAGCTTTATTCAGAAAAATTCAAACCATTTACAGTAATAATATATGTGATTAATTGCAGGTGGTCGCCTTCAACTACTATTGTCATTTATGCTAGCAGTTCGATTCACGGGTGCACGTCTGTGCAGGCAGCGGCCAAATGCAGAAACGCGACAACTCGTCCGCCAACTCGCTGCCTGGCTCGTACTCAGGTCGCACCCATACGCTGTAACGTCGCCCGACGAGATCGCCGTCACGCATCAGAATTAGTCGATCGGGTGTCACGGAGAGATTGCCGGACGACATCAGCTCCGATGGAACGTGAATCGGTGACGGCGACGTTAGCCGAAATCCACCCCATGCGTCAACGGTCAGCACAGCTCGGGTCTCCCGTTCACACTCGCCAAACCACCTGCACAAGAGGAATTGAATCAGAGTGCTCTCAATAAGTTATGTACTGCTCAACAGGACTTACCCCTCACTATGGCAAATGAATTCGTGTTGATCGACTTCGTATGGCTCCACTTTGCACTTCCAATTCAACACATACGTCGGATCAGCCGCATGCAGGACCCATTCACCGTGCAGCTAAAGAAGTCGAAGATCAGTACTGCACACCATCGCAATCGCAAAGTACCTGCTCAGCCACACGAAGCGATGTGGCGCCTTCACACTGTGGTGGTATCAGTTCGTCGCAGGTCGAATTCGAAGGCTCGATTGGATGTAGACATGGAAGTGATCCGGTCAGCTGAGCTTCCTGAACTTTGGGAGGTAAGTTAGCGGTTTCGTGACCCCCTAAGTAATCCTTTGGAAATTTTACGATTTCTCACTTTTAGAAGAAGCTCCGATCGTGAAGCGGCTGGATGCAGCAGTACAATGTCACCGTCTACTCGTAACAAGAAGTCGATTCCGTGCCGAAAACTCGATCGTGGCCGGAGACGTGGAGCAACCAGAAGAGCTGAAACCAAGCAGGTAGGAATAAAGTCATTTTTGTTCGTCTTACAAAAGTTAGGGAGGTTTTTTCACCGAAAATGCTCAGCTACTGTCAAACGGAAACACGCTTTCAGGTAATAGTGGGTGAAGATCCAATGGCGTTCACCCTAAAGATCTGGGAGAAACCAGCGCTCTCTCAGGGTCCTCTTAGGAGGCTTAGCCGCCCGGGGGTGTGTTGATGGGGTTCTTCGAAGTTAACGCCATGTACGAGGCCAGTCAGAGGCGCTCAACTCGTTTCTTGAGCTGCTTCCAATGGCTGATCGCCCAAAATCGGAACTTGAGCATCCACACCTGAACGCCGGCGTGCTAAATTGAGCCATAAAGCTCAGTAATTACTACTATGAAACCAATTACCCTTGATGTCTTAATTTGGCCTGATGGGTCTCTATTCTGTGCTGAACATTTCAGCTAGAACCATTTCAATAAAGAGCATGCTCCCAGAGGGCTATTAGCCTTGACGCAAAAAACTTATTAGCAGTAGGAAACCCGGAGGACTCCGGCGCTCTCGATCTATGGAGGGGCTCGAAAAGAAATTGTAAGGAAGGGTGAGCAAGTGATAAGCCGATAATTTTCATTGAATTCGACAAATTTAGTATGAAGAAAAATTTTGAACTTTTGTAAAAATGTTCTAAAATTCCATAAAATTCTATTCTGGCAGAATGATGTTCACAAAAAGGCGACCTTGAATCATATGGTGGAGTAAGGGAGCTGGTGAGTGAGGCCTAACTTTGCCTTTTAATGGACGTCATTGAACTGTTTTGGGGGGGCGGGGGGTGCTGTGACGATTCAATCGTGGCAGAGCTGGGTTCGCCGAGGAGACGCCGCCAGCCCGCGATGTCGCGGCGAATTTGCAGAGAGGGGGGGGGGATGGGAGGCCCAACTACCAAATCCCCAGCTTGCTAAGGAGTTCAGTTCATTGTAGTCCAATGACGTCATCAAAATCGCTCCACCATCGCCGTCCTGGTGACTGTCTTTGAGTCTCTGAACAGCCATTCTGAACCCGAAAACGACTTTGCACGTTCCCTCCTTCAAGAGGGCGATACTTGAGTTTCTCGGCTTAGCGGAAGGCACTAACTATCTGTAAGCGCGATCGGTAACGATGTTATTTGTCGATTGACTTCAATATGAACCAGTAATACGCAAATGAATCAACCAGTGAGCAAATAAAATCGGACATCGGATTAAGGTTACTCCTACGGTTACAGTAAATTAAAGGACAGATGCTGAAGTAGGAGCCGAATTTCGAATACAAGTTCTTCCTATTGTTGATTACCGCTGGTTCCGCGAGGTTTGAAAACACTGTATCAAGAATATTGAATGTTCATCTCAGGGCTTTGTGAAATGACAGACTGAACTAACTTGCATCTATTTTGTTTGTTTGTTTTATTTGTTAACATATTTTTAAAATGCGATATTTCTCTAATAAACAAAAAATCTACGGCAGAAGCGTCATCTCTGCTGTTCAAGTCCCGTAGTGCTTACTTGTTGGACAACGCTTTCGGTTTCCGATTTCCGCACTCTGTAGGTTCTGTATGAGAGGTGAACTGCAATAACTTCACCAAAATGCAAAGTAACAAATGTAAGAAAGGCCGAAAAACAAAAACAAACAAAGAAAGTGTTCGTGATATAATTCTGAATAGCTCCCTTGGGGCAGTGCAAGGCTAGTGCAAAATCCTCCACGAGTTTTTTAAGGCACAACTCAGGCAGAGTTTGTGTGAACGCTTCCTTCGGTCTGTAGTATAGACCCTAGAGGGACAATCACAAATGTGGCGTTCCCGTGCACGGAAACCAACCGACAAGAGCGCTTGGGCCTTGCAAAGTAAGCTGCCCAAGCTGCAGACTTTTTTCTCTTATCAGGCTGTTGTCTGGCGATCTCTCATCTGTAGCGCTCTCTCGCCCCATACTCTCCTCTCCGCGCTTAGTCTCTCATTCCTTTAGCACAGCCGATTAGGAAGGTGAGTGAGCCCTTAACCTGAGCGTTTTTGACGGATTCTTTTCCTTTTTCTTTACTGCCGGCCCACTTCCACCAATACATTCGCATTCGTGTACAAGAGCCACACCAATGTGATCCTTGGGGCATGACTTTAAGCTGTTCTCTTGCTAGACTTCAGCAATTTCAACAATTAATTTCATACCTAAAATACTTTAACCGGAAGACTGATCCTGAAATACTTATCGGGACCAACCCTGAACTTTTTAAATTAAATTGCTAAAAGCGGAATCGCTTGGTTGATGCTTCATTCAAAACAAATATAGCCCTGAACTTTTGTTGATAGCTACGCTCTTACTAGCTCCATTAGTAGCTGAACTCTTGTTCCTATGTTAGTAGCTCCATTCTTGCTCGTTCCGCTAGCAGCGACGGCTTCTTCAGCTACGAAGGGAATTAGCGCGACGGAGACTCATTTTTATGACGCGCTTTCATGTCTTTGTTTTGTGGCGAGGTTGTGGTCGTTGCTGTTGTTGTTGTTGTGAGTGGAGCTGAACGAATAAGGGAAATCCTGCCGTGCCCCTCGCCACCCGTCAACGACGCGTCCATGCCAGAATTGGTATAGCGTCAAGGGGGGGGGGGTTCGGAGGGAATTTTTAGGAGCAGTGGGCAGTTCTGAGGAAAATGGCCGTAGAAGGGGGTTTAATTGGGTCAAATAGATGAAGAACAGCATAGGAAGCATTGAACAAAGCATTCGCTGTTATTAGTCCTCGTTTTGGGATACGCCATGCTTTCTACCCAAAATCAAAAACATGATAGCGATCGAATGCGCTCCCATCCACCAACGATTTACGGTAAACCGACGTACACATCGATTTTTTACTCCCCAAAAGGGATCTAGTATTGGTAAGGCGTACCGATGTAAACAAGCGATAGAAGGCTCCCTAGGTTTGAGCGGAATTAGATACGCGGACCGGCGTGCGTGAGCAGACGCCACCTGTCGGTGCCACCGCTTCCGCTTAGACTAATTGAAAACGCTTCTTGTGAAAGAAAGACCTTCTTCTTGCGTCAGAAAAAAGGACCCTCTTTGTCAGGAGGAGGAAGATAGGAAGGAAATTGGAGGCGCATTGGTGGGCAAGGGCTCCCATGGAATCAGCTTCCCTTTCCAGACCGTAGAACGCACTCTCACAATGCGAAACCATATAAGTCAGTACCTAGCTTCATCTGCAAAAATTTAGGGGGCCTCATGGTTCAACTGAAACTCTTGTCGGCGCTAGGGCGCAATACTACATGGGCATCGATAGTGGTATATGCATTTGAGATCGCGTAGAACTTTTTCTTTTTTGTTCAAAATGGGACACAGTCTTAGGTAGGGGAGGCGAGTCTCCAGGATGCGTGGACCATTTTAAATTTTTCCCCGGAGTTTCTGCTCCCTCCTGGGCTTAGTTCCTGAAGGATGGCCTCCTGTGAATGCGATGGCGCCCACTTGTCTGCTATGTCAGGAGGGAGGCGAGTCGCACAAGGTTCTTTGGAACATCCACAGGCTCTGTTCACTTGATGGTGGCCGGCTTCCAACCTACCAGTGAATTCAATAGGCCACCACTCTCTACGCAGGTATGCGTGAAACTTCCAAGTAATTTGAAGCAGGGTTGTGTCATCTAAGCTTCACTTCTCCACGGCCACTCAGCCACCGAGAATAGTAGCTCTAGAGTTACGACGTGAACCTCACCTCATTATTTCCGATAGAGTAACCCAGCCCAGCAGCGGAAATTTCATGGGAAACGGCTGCATTTCAACCGAACAGCAGGCATCTTCTAGAGGTACATGACCACTGAAGGATGGAGGGGGATATTCCCAGAATTCTAGTATCTCATGAAAAGTTCAGCTGCGTGAGTATAGACAAACTGAGCATTTCGTCGTTGCCCTGGGGCTATCTCCGAGGCTAATAAGTACACAAACGCCACGTCATACGGGGACCCTGATGGATTTCAAACGATAGCCTCGAGACCCACCCACTGCACTCAATCAGCCCCGCGTAATTTCGCTATTGTTCGCAGAAGAACGACGGAGTTGCCTTCTTTGATGCATTGTCATATCCAATTTGTGGTTGGTTCCCAACATGCGCACATCTCCACCCTGCGTGATCATCTTTTCCTGTCCTCTCGTTCTCATCCTTGCCGAGGGAGGGAGGGACAAGGGACGTGTGGCCCAATTTGTTGTCTGGGACGCTATGCCTTTGCATTCACCACGGCGGATGGGTAACGGAAACAAACAACGACACAACGCTACGGCGCAAATTACATCACTTCTATTATTCTCCAGCCATCACACAACGAATGCGAAATGAGGATGCTCGAGAAGGGTGTTGAAATCAAGCGAAGGATGTGCAGGTCATGCGAAAAGGCCTAATGAACTCACTATGCACTTGCTTTCACCGCTTGCAACGCAGTTAGCACTTGATCATTGCAGTGAGTCGACGAGAGTGACTTCACTTAGAACGGATTGTAAGGATTGAGCCACAGAGCCTTTCCTATGAAATCCAGGAAGGAACGCTGCTCTCTCCACGCCGCCTTCTTCGCAAATTTCTATTCTACCCAAGGCTTTTCGGTACCACTGCCTTTCAAAAGTGGAATGTAGGGGTTCACCGAGAACAACACGTTTTGGAGCCGCTTTCTGCTTTTTCTCTCCTAATTGAAACAAGACGAACCCTCAACCCATCCCAGAGAATACAATTTTATTCCATTCGACAGCACACGATGTAGAAAATGGCTCAGAGTGATAGCACCATTTGAGGGCACCGCTTCGGTGCGAGTTCGCCAGCCAAGTGCCTCAAGAGCCTTCTTCAGCTCCCCATTTTTGACATTGGGCGACATGAGCGACTTTTAGCGCTGGCTAATGTGTCCGAATTCAGGGGCTTCTTACGCCAACCTATTGCGCATTTCGGATACTTACTTACTTAGATAAGTAAGTATCTATCGCCATTTCGGATACCCATACAAAATTGTCCCCAAGCTGTGCCGGTCGTAACTTCATGAAGGATTAGAGGAATGATGCACTCCGACGGCCCTTTTTTCCCTTCCCATCTCCATCACCTCCTTACTACAACCCAGCATTTTTTCAGATTTAATCCATGCTTTACCGAGCGATATGTGGCCCTATTTTTCCCGTCTTATCTATACGATCTTGCCCATAAATGAAGAACAACTATAAGGAACCGAACGCTATTCTCTTTTTGGACGATTAATGGCAATTGCGTGCCGAGTGGTGCATGAATATTACCCATTGATTCAAATAACCGCCTTACGACACTGACACATGAGCTGAGGGTAAACGTGGCTTCTGGAGGGCTCTCGGTAGCACACCTGCCCAGAAAGCAGGGCTGGGTTCCAGATTCCGGCGCAAAGAAAACGCTTTGCACATACATACTTCAGCGTTTTTAAAACCCCCGCTTGAGAATAATGTATGGCCAAAATGTGAGGAAGACGATCTTTTCAAACAAATAAAATTGAAGACCGTCGTTCACCTTTGGAATAGCCCATCTAAATAATAGAAGAAAGTTGTAAGGTTCTTGAACTAGTACTACCTGATAGTTGGCTCTGGTAGTTTGGTCAAGTAATCATCGCAATACGAAGCGAATTACTGGCTCCGAAAAAGCCATAGAAAAAGCCGAGGATCAGCTTCCATCAAGTAGAATTGCTTGAGTAACCCCTTTTACCGCCTCCAATCTGCCTGGTACACACAGCAAAGCAGTTCCAAGAATTCTCATCAGGCGCCGCTCCTCTGCTCCGGAAATGAGTCCGCGAAGACGTTTATTCGCCCGCTCGTCAAAAGAACCCTCGTTCACCGACTTTTTGTTGAATTTCATTATGGAATGTCGAATTAGCATCTCGATCACGAAAGCGTATTGATCTATGGCGCATTGTTGGACGGAAAGTGCATGTGCAAAAATGGAAACGGCCCTCTTCATAATGCGCCGTCGTCAATGTCTAAGTGCTCTATTCTCTCTTGGGGTCCATTACCAATCCATGCATAATGCCGACGACGAGACGACGGACGTACTCACCCTTCAGAGATTTTCTGAAACGTCGAGCCATCAAAACGTAACGCAAACGGATTGGCGATCAGTTTATTTGACGCCACCGCATAGTACTTGAACAGTCCGTAGGTGTGCTGAAAACAAGTGAAATATGATTTTGCATGGAATGAATAGGAATTTGAAAGCTTCAAAAGAAGAAATAAATAGCATCGGTCAGTCCCTAGTGGGGTGCGCCACACACTCAGACTATTATCGGAACCGCAAGAGCAATTGATGAGGCAGGTGATGAATGCACCACTTGCGATGGAAACTTATCCTCGACATTTTTCGACTTGTTTTTGATTGTTTCTTTAATCGTACTCGGTAGCACAATTGTCCAGAAAACGAGAGGCCCGGGTTTGATCCCACCTAGGACGAAGGGTTTTGGCCATAACACAGAATATGAACTTGTGACAAGCTAAATCATAGTTCCTTTTTTTCATAAAAATCGGCTAATCAACCAGGATTGAGAAATTTTTGACCTAGATGGGTTGCGAACACAGAAGCAAGGCGCAAGGGTACGGTGTCTAGGGGAAGGTGGCTACACCTACACATACTTCATAGAATAAATAAATCAATGGCCAGATATTTTTTAAAAATCAGCTTGGGACATGAGAAAGAGGTGCGCTCGTGAACCCATAATCGGAGAGAAATTGCAGTTATTTACCTTTTTTTTACCAGGGAAGAGTGAACAGCTGAAGATCATTTTCCTTTGGGGTAATGCCCCTTGCGCTATACTTGCTCCTTCAGAACTGTTGGGAAATGATTACTTATTTTAGGCGCCCTTCACTTTTATTGAATTTTATAATATTTTATACCACGGTTCAAAAGCAATGCTGAAAAATCACGTTGTGCGGACTAACGCCTTGGCCCACTGAAACGCACTGCCACCAGTTCTTCTCACGGAATTATTGAGGTGTTTGGCGGCATCTGCAGACTTCGCGCTTCAAATTCAGCTCAGATGCAAGCCAGCGGCTCCCACTCAATCCAATAATTCCTATCATGCGATTCTGGGAAGTTCGAATTTTGATTTCCTCAGGGCGAAATCCGATTCTGCGCTTGGCGCGAGTGCAACGCAGACGTCTTTCGCCACTTTGGTAATGTCTCCATAGCACATGCTATATTTAGGGGATAATGTGAGCCGGAGCAAAACTTGACGGGAGGGAAACCTTGAAAGGCACTCGATTAGATGGTTTGGTAAGAGCCGTACGTCTTGAATGTCTAAGTGTCGCTAAGTGCTGGCATAGTACTGAGAGATCGGGTTTCCCACTCGTCTGGCTCCGCAGTTCCCACGACGCCAAACAGCTGACGCTAATGAGATATCTATGGGATAATCTCAGGGAAGTGACGAAAATCAATGTTTTTTATTTGTCAGTGAATTCTAATCCTCATCAAGTGTAGCAGACATATAATAAAATTCACTGTTTGGG
>MU874391.1:0-11769 GCA_036418205.1 Ostertagia ostertagi
ATCGATTGTCTTCGTGCTGGTTTGAGCTCAGGTAGGACCTGTGAAGAATAAATCGACGAACATTATTACAGCATAAATCAATTGTCAGAATCATTACGGTTTGCATTCACAGTGTTAGCGAATGTTTCATTTCTCGCGAATTTTTCGCTACACAAACTCGCTCGATCATCAGCTGACGCTTGGTGACGATTTTGTAAACAATTTATTCCTCTTTGGTTAACAAAGATAAATACGACCTGCATACGACAAGAAAACCGTTTGCCAAATCTTTTATTATTCTTTAAATATGTACATAAGTACGTGCGTAGATCACGTGATCTCTTCATTTGTTTCACTCCGTACGTGAAGCTCCAATGGTTCTGAAATGAAATGAAATGAATAACCCATTAAACTGTCGCTTTCCTTAATATAAGGCTCGGCAATTTTCCAATTATTTCTCATTGATTTTTATTCCAATCTAAAATCAATCTGTCTGGCATAGCTCAGAGTTCAGCGCGCCGATATTACACTCTCCGGCCAAAGTACATGTTTATGCTCAGGAATGAGGCTAAAAAGGGCATCAAACGCGAACTGTGACCCTTCTGAGAGCAACGAATCCCTGCGGCTATTTCAAAAGGGTCAAATGTACCCATTTTCAAGCTTATGCAATTGATAGTGTATCAGGATGTGTTCGCTTCCTATAAGTATATTTAGCGTTCAATATTACTTGAATGATTTGAAGTCTACATGAGTGATTTTGGGAAATTTCCGCGTAGCTTTTATGGTAATAAGTAGCAAAATAAATGACGTACGTTTATCTTCAAGTAGAATATATTTGTAGTATCGTCGACACTTTGAGATTACACCAAGTTCCCAGTAATGAATGAGAAGCAGCAACACATCCAATAAGTGAGCAATCCACGAGTAATCGTCAAATTTTTCGCCAAATGCAGCTGAATTAGAACGTTTGAAGTGTTTAATACTTGGCGGAAAACCAAAATAATAGAATTATTTTCAATAAGATATGTTTCAAGGTACACTAGCTCTAATCAATGACGGTAATGGTCAATAGGAAGCGTCATGATCAGCCGTGTGGCTCGTTCATACGTAGCATTGGAAACCCATGGCGAGAGAAAATGCGACACTCAGTAAGATATGTACGTAGGAATAGAATAGGAGGAATGCGGTAGCATTTTAAGAGCAGGAGCATAGAGAGAGGAACCATCTGAGATGCATATGTAAATAGCCATCGATTAAGCCGATGGGTGGAGCATGAGAGCATAGGATTTCCTTGTTTCTTGAACTCAAAATCGCCTGGGCTCTAGACCTCCCATTCTCGATTTTTCTACTTAAACGTTGAGTATGAAGCAGGCTGACTTGAATTCTTGATTACAATTTCTTAAGTTTGACTCAGTTTGACTCAACTCACTTTCATACACAACCTTTTGGGAGTTATCAGAGCAGGACAGAGTGGATATTTATGTGGGAGATTAGGAGTTCGAGCGGTTGTGAAATGATCAGATGCAATTGTCCAAGAGATTATGTAGGAGAGTAGGAAATCAGGATCTTCTGGTGAAATCACTCATTACGTATTTAATCGTTTCAGCTTGATTCCTTGGACTCCCGAAATTCCTTCGCTCTAATCAATACGTATCTTTCCCATCCTATACTCCTCGTATTCTTCCAATCGATACATCTACAATATTTTTCACTATCTCCTGCTCTCTTTCTCTCCCAGAGCTTTGAGTATGGAGCCTCCCCAAAGCGGTAATAAAGTCTCGTATCTCGCTCCGAGAGGTTAAGAAAGGTTTGTCTTCAGTACATGGACAACTAAAAAACCTCAATATTTTGAAAACATCAATGTGAATCAAATGATACTTTAAGGATATAACACCGCTGAGTATCGATTGTATAAGCTTATTCTTTTGCAGCCAACTATAACTAGATTGAAAGCATGAAAAACAACTTACCAATAACTTTCTCTTTATGAAAAATATTCACATAGAAATAATATCCACCAAGAAAAAACAAAAAGAATATCGAAGCCACCTGAAAATTTGTTACATGAGCATCACTGCTACTGCTTCAAATATCATAGATGTAAAGCCTGTCAATAATCTGTCGATTTGCCTTACAGCAAAGCATCTAGGTAACTGTACAATTTTGAGATGCGGATCAGCCGATTCACCTCAGCCACTGAGTGTGCCCTGGCAACCGATTTGATTTGATTTGATTTGTTGAATAGATTTAACATGACTAAATTCATTGATATTTTCTTACTTTCATACCACTGCATCACAAACATTCTACCCCCTGGTCATTCTCCTTTAACCCTTTGACGACAATGGCACCCTCCGGTGGGTGCCACTATGATCGGCGCAAATGGCACCCAATGGGGTGCCACCTTAAAATTTTCTTCTTTACCCATTTAAAACATTTTCAATATGTCAGTAATTATAAGCAAGCTTCGTTGTGCTTATGTTTAGCATATTTTACAGAAATGTTTAATACTAGCTAATTTATATGAATTTTTAGAATATGGCACTTCACTCGGAACAATAACTAGTGTGGATTTTAAAACTTTAATTTGTCATTACTGGCAGTGTCTACATCTTTTCAGAGTCTTAAGACACAATTAGGAGTTTGAACTGTATCGAAACTTCTACTGTACATATGAACGCTTAGAGTTTAATACCACCATCCCTTTGAAATGCGAGTTCTCTTTCCAAATTTCCACTTCTGACTCCGACAATAAATGATCATAAAGCTTAAGACTGCAGCCGCATTTTGTATATTGCCAGAGTCTGAATTTTGATAGAAAACTGCTTTTAGGGACAATGCCCCATGTTGTGCGGGAGTTGGGAGCGCCAAAAAGAGGCGTGGTCCCACGAGCACGCTACGTGCAAATCCGCATTGTCTGTCAAAGGGTTAATTAGACGTTTGCCCTTTTCAGTCAGGGGTGATTCAGATTTAGGCGAGTTTGGAGTGGATGGCGCCCAGACTTTTCAATAATTAAAGTCCTTCCGCGGGTACTATAATTAGAGGTGCCACATCCCACGCCCACTTGCACGTTGACTGATTCTATTTGAACGAAAATGGCAGCTTCCCTCTCAAAGCTCGGTGATTGAAGGAGGAATTTCATAACGGCAAAGAACAGGGAATTGGCCAGTGTAGAGAGATAGAACCGGACCCCCTGAGGATGCTGACGACGTGCAATTGCAGCCGGAAATTTGACCTCGGCGACTGGATGGCTCACTCTAGGTCTCGCGGTTCGGCCGAGGGGTACGCACCGCTGTCAATCTCTTCGTGCAGGTCATACTGGGGGGGATACATACCAGAAAGACGTAGCGTAAAGAGGGCGGAAGAAGTCATCAATGCGCAAATCAGCGGGCAAGGATGGGTCTCATCTTTGAGTTTCGGGCCATTTCAATTGTTTCTTCTTCATACCGGCTCCACTGGCCACCTCTACCCTTACATATTTCCAGTGAGCTAACTTTTCATCGTAAATTCTGCCTTTAAATAACAACCCTTGACTAGAGGTGAAAATAATTGCATGACAGCTGACTCAAGAAATCATTGTGAAGTGGAACTTTCACAATAGATTTTTCTTCTCAGTAGAACAGGGGTGCATTGAGGGCTCAATATGAAAAGTATGTATGTCAAGGCATCGTTTGTCTTCTCTTCATCTTTGAATGATAGAGTGTTGAGACAGAAATTCATGAAAGGAAATTTTCGCTCGTCAAGGAACTGCTGCCTGGCTAAACTGATCATTGGCGATCGTATAGCACAGAAACAATTAAGTGGAAACTTGAGATACATTGCGTGCTGTTCAGCCGTACTAAATCGTACGTTTGCGTGAACTAGAAAACTCTGACCCACAATGAGCTTCAAAGGCGGTGCTTACGATTAGAAGGCAGTTCACTGGAATAAGGGTAAAGGTAGTTATTGCTGCCGAGAAGAAGAAAAAACATGAGAAACAGCTTAGAATCCAGAGATGGGATTTCCGCATTGATGCGACTCTAATCGCTACTGCCCCTTCCAGCTCTAACGCTCTCTGCTGGGCTAAAGACCTGCGGCGAGTGGTTGGCCAGTTGGTGGGCGAGCCGCGTCGACGGTGGTGCGAGGATGGCCATGCTGGATCGCATGGAGCATATCTTTCGCTCCGAATGGCATGTCAGTGTGCAGCCTCAGTGGTCCGCCTGTCTTTATAGTAGGCAAGCTTTCTCTACCTCCCTGAATCCAACCTTATGGTGGATGCTCCTTTAAGTGTGGGTTACGGGCGATGGCTAATCGAAGCTTATCTGTGATAGGACGGCAGAAAATCTGAAACACGATCCTGTCGTGACCCGGATCAGTAATCCCTGTTGATAACAGAGGTGCTTGCGATGATCATTATCTGCTAATATCCCCCAACGTGTCGCTTCAATCACTGCTGGTATCGGGCAGCTGACTATGTTGTGTTGTCCAATGAATCACAAATACTTAATTTTTCACGCGAATATGACTGCTCTTTTATTAGTGATTAGGTTGTCGGCCACCTTGGCGATGATTTGTTGGCGCTGATAAGCCGTTATGAATGGCTGACAAGTGGTTCTATGGAAATATCATCCAGCAAAATTCAAGTGACTGTGCTACCAAGTCGTCGCAAATCCGAAACGTTCTTGCTTCAACCTATGGCCCTGTTCATAGACAGGGTGAGGCAAAATTACTGGTGCACCAATATTTCTTTGGCATTACGAGTCCAACTTCTGGAAATCAATCTTAACCGCGAATAATATTTATAGAAAAGGTTACAATCAAATAATACCGGCGATTCTCGGGATGTTCGTCTCTAGAATTCACGCGGTGCTTCGGACGTTTAGCAAAAGCGACGGGTGCGGCACGCGGATATTTCTTATCAATTTCGTTCGAGGATTTCAAAAGAGGCATTTGAGAGGATTCAACTTTGAGTATTCTCCGAGACTGCTGGCACATGAAAACGGAGAGCGTTTCGCTGCAATTGATGAACTTTGGAAATCTCATGGGTGCGGTGTTCCTGGACCACTCTCGGGAACAACAAGCCATTTAAACTACTCATTCTGGGTAGTTTCATTTACAATTTTGCCCTTTTCTCATTCTGAACTGGATTTTCAATTAGAAAAGCGCGAGCGCCTTCCCACATGGTAAGAAAAGAAGCCATCGAAGCGCGATTAGGTCTCTAGAGTAGTTCTTTTTTTTGAATGAGGTGGCAGGAGCACTCATCGTAGGGGTGATGGCACCGCAGCGACTCGAACGTGCGCGTCAAGGGAGCGATTACCTTTGCTCGACCGCTGCCACCGCTGCCATGCTTATTAGGTAGGAGAAGCATATGTGCCGTCTGCGCCCTCTTGCGCACGACGTGCACTGCTTCTGCGCCCTCTTGCGCACGACGTGCACTGCTTTTTCCCTCTCCTGGCAGCGCTGCGTCTATCGTCGCACCACGGTCAACCTCACAAGGAAAACCACAATTTTTTTCTGTGGTACTTTTTGCTTTCTTCCCACTAACATTCCTTTTCGCGCTTCTTATCCAAACTTCCAACAAAATACCGCACCTATGTGGTTGCGGCCCGTGCCTTTGAATTCGAGTAAACCTTGTGCAGAGCAATGAAGGGGGAGGGGAACGAGACACATTTGTAACATGATAAGCAAGCATATGACACTTCTTATTTTGCATACATCATTTTTTTCCTGGTCGTAATGATACATTTCTTAACAAAACACTAAAAAAAACAGGCATTACTCAGTGGCATTTTGACTTTGTAGAAACTTGGGCACTATTTACCCTTTACTGCCCCACTCCTCGAGAACTGAGCCGGATTTTTATCGAAATTGGTCATTGACTGTGAATTTGGCCAGAAACTTGCCTTCGGGGGTAATTCGACCCGTAGAACACGAATATCACATTTGTTTACCGCTAGAACGCCTGGCGCTCGCGTCAGAAGCGCCGGCGCCAGAACATCTCGGATCCCCAAATTCGCTGGAAAGTTGTCCTCAGAGGTATTTTGACCCGTAGAATATGATTATCACATCAGTTTGTTACGAGTGAACCTGTAGCCTGCGCTACGAGCGCCCGCGCAAAACTGTTGTGATAGCGCCGGCGCCTGTGGCGCGGGCGCCAAGCGTTTTCGCTCTAAACCGGTATTATATTCGTGATCTACGGGTCAAATTACCCCTGAAGGCAAGTTTCTAGCAAAATCCACAGTCATGGACGAATTTCGATCAAAATCCGGCTCAGTTCTTGAGGAGTGGGGCAGTAAAGGGTAAATAGTGCCAAAAACTTTGTAAAGACAGGAAACGTGGAACATTGAAAAAAAGAGAGAAAAATGCGAAGAAAAACTCACAACATAAATATACAAAGGCATCAACAACCTGGGATTTCTGATAATGATGCCGATCACAGTGCAGACACAAGTGGCGAACCCGATTAATGAAATGAATATCGTATACGGTGGTAGTGTTAGTTGCATTAATAAAATATCCCATATTACAATATAGGCGACCACAAATTTAATGACCAGCTGAAATTATGATTACGGCATTAAGCAGTTGATCAGCATAAATTCAATAGTTTGCAGTTCTAAAATATTTGTACATTTCAATAATACAAACAGTAGCGTTCAAAAAGTCTTCGCTGTAACCTTTTTCATTGATAATCTTTTTTTCTGCAGCGCGAAATCATTTCAAATGTTAATAACTGTTTCGTGTTGTCTAGTAGTATTGGCCCAACTCAATGTTATTTATTATGCAGTTGATTGTTTTGTTGGGCTGTAAGATTTTTACAATAATTTGACGTTAACCGGAATGGTCTTAAATGGGAATTCCAGCAATGTAATTTTTTTTTGTTTTTCATTCTTCTACATTCACCATGAACCTACTGGATCAGTGAAGAGGGCTTGCCTCCAGAACTTATTAAATTTGAAAGGATTTGATGCAGCAGAGAAAACCTACCAACGAAAGACTTTCGAGCGCTACTGTATATTATAAGCGAAAGCTCAATCAGATGTGTTATATTATTATGCAATATTCAACTATTATAATGTATTATGTAGATAGGAAAACTAACGCCGTCAAGTAATCGACATTCACATTTGACTGCTTCTTTTTCATTAGGTAATTAATGATAATGATTAACATACATTTCCTTGAGTGAAACATTTGAAAACATTCCGCGTGCTCTGATCGATGATCTCCGCACTATCGGAATGGCATAATTATTTGAACTTCAGGGAGTAGCACATAAAAGCATAAGGATAAAGCATTTGCCGTTGATCAATCCCGTTTTGGGATGCGGCACGCATTCTACTTCCATTTGTACATTCGCAGTGGCATTTGAATGCGATGTGGCCTATACAATGACTTGCGGGGGCCAGCCGATGTACAAGTCAGTGTTTTTATCCTCCCAGACAAGTCTGGTACCAATTAACCGACCCCGGAGGGATGGAAGGCTTGGTTGGCCCGGGCGACTCACGACCAGGATTTGGCGCGCGTGGTAAGCGTGCCACTTGCCACTACACTTCCGCAATTTCGCCTTGAGGTAGCGCAGAAGGTTTACAAACTTCCGACCTACTGAGGGGTTTAAAAAATAGATTTCAGATCAGAGCTGCAGGGACACTGGAGCATCTTAAAAAGAGAGGACATTGTCTGGATATGTTCTCGGTCCCACACCTTGATAGCCGGGGAAGCACATGTTCAAGGGGCTTGCTTCCATCTTTGCTCACAGAAGCCGCGACTTGACTTGTCCCGGAAAGTGGAAGCTCAGGTTAGCATGGACCCTTCATGTACACGAAAACGAGGAGCGGGGCACATACGTTTCACTCGAAAATCTCAGAATTTCGAGCAATGTTTCCAGAGGAATTGTGTTCTTAGCACATTGACGACATTGCGAACCCACCACCTTTTTTACCATCGCATCAGTAAGTATGTACTATCCCGACAAGCATTTCATTATTGGCAATGGGTGCAATTTTTTATCCCATAATAGATACGAATAGTTTTGGAGCATAAATGGAGGCATAAATTAAGCAGAATGTGTTCGCGCCGTGCCGTGTGGAATGCTGGTAACCCGCGCTGTTCGATGCAACAGCACACCTATCCAGATTGCACAGTGTTCAAACTACCAAGAAGAATCTAAAATTCACGAATTTCAAATTCTCGTTATGACTGAAAGGTCGGTAGACTAATGGCATAGATTTTATCACCACAATAATCTTTCGGTGCTTCATTTGTAGTGCGATTCAAGCATGTTGAGGGCTTTACTGTTTTGGTCAGAATCGGAGCCAAGGGACATTTTGGTAGGTAGGTCAACTTCCAGGCAGAGTTGTCCGCTGATACAAGAACAAGAGGTAGAGGGGTATGAGGGCCCTTCAAGGCCGGCTGGGAGCTCGTATCCTGACCCCTGGGGGGAAAATAGGAAATCTGAAACAGTGCATGCTATACACTGAAACATTTCTCTCTACTTTTGATTAGGGAGCGCATTGCGTAGTCCATCCTACTACTTTCTTCAGAAACCTCTACAATGTGTGATGAATGGAGATCCTCTGCATTTGCCTTCTTGAAAAAGTGAAACTCTAAACTCACAGAGGCGTGCGCTGTACCGTAGAGACAGCGAAATTTCCGGTCATTTGCACCATCTGGCATCTCGCCAGCAACATCACAGCATGGAAAAATCCTAAATGCAGCTTAATAGCCTGGAGTTCGACGATCAAGGAAACAATACGATTTAACAGACAGGTGGAAGAACACAATTACGAAGAGGCGTCCTTTCTAAAAAAAATAACGCAATCGGTGAAATAAAGCCAGAAGAAATTCGATAAGCTGAGGCTAGCTGCTCGTACTTTATATTTGTTTTTGTTTTTATTAGTTGTTTTTTGTCATTGATATGAATTATTACCTTGACGGACTCAGTGCTCAATTAAGTATTTCTTCGTCTACTTGAGCGGTATGGCCGATCGATTGTTCGTTGGGAACTAGAGGTTTGCTTCAATCCGTCAAACTGAAAATATTATCTATCACAGTAGTCCTGAAATCACCCGAGGCAGACCTGCGGTACCGAACAGGACCGTGAAATTGAGCGCGAAAACGAATAGTACCGGATTTGAACAAAGAACGAATAGCACGAGATAAATGAGGGGACCTCATGGAACGATATCGAAGACGCTGAAAATAAATGGCCCTAAAAGGAAAGCATAAGAAATTAAGGGGGGGGGGAATGCCCTAATGTTTGTGCATTCATTCTGCCTGTTTCAGAAGGCAATTATTTGACCAACAAAAAGCGAAGGCCAAAAAGCTACACATATAACCGTGAAAGTACCGGTCGGTTCGCTTTGTCCGTTTGAAGTTATACCCGCAGGGAATTTGGTGGAAGGCGCACATATGTAGACTGACATACTTACGGAGTCTCATAAAAATTCGGCACACCAAATTAGTGGTTTATTTGGAAGAATTATTGAGCGAAGAGTTTTATGGCGCTGCCGCAAGATAAGGGGGCATTGCGGTGGCAGTGCATTTGAAATCGGGTAAAACATGGGGTTTTTGTTAAAAACGGGACCAAGCATTAGGCGGGGTGATACGTCAGCCACTTTCATTCTCCCCGGAATTCCTGCCCCCTTGGCTTATCGCTATAGGATGCCCCGTATATTACGATAGCGCCAGTTTTCCCTATCTTCTTCACTCGTGAGGGAGTTCCTAAGGGTGTGAAGTTTTTTTTCGGAGGAATTTTGCTGGGAGAGTTTCAATGTGACCTAAAAAATCAGGGTCTTGGTAGCCTCAGCCATGGAGTTCTCTGTCATACCACACTTCTCCCTTGTCGCACAAATCTAGGCAGATCAATTCAGGACATGTCGACTTCTCTAGTACGATTATCTACATTTAGGTCCTTTCGCCCTTTCTCGGCACAAATTGCTCTGTTGCTACTTCTTAGATCTATTCAAACATGCCTGCAATCAGCATTGCAAAACAACACACTTTTAGGGCGAGTAGAGAAGAACACCTATACAGCCAAAAATCCAAACCCTCAAACAGGGTAAGGGGCTATTTTAAACCATCTTTTCCAGGAGGTCTTCTTCAATAATTTTCTTCCATCCAACCTCTTCCCTCAGCTTATCTCGATGTTTTGTGTGCTCTTAGTTAGTCTTTATGATCTCAGCTTCAGTTGGAACGAAGAGAATGCGTCCCATGGGCACTTTTAAAAGGCATGGGTCGTCGTGATCGAAATGATGTGTTATTCTGCCCAAGCTTGAAGCAAGGGGTGAGAAGAAGACCGTCAATGAGAAAAAAGAAGACCGCCAATAAGAAAAAAGCGGAAGTAGTCACATAAAACACAAACGTTGAGAACATTCTTCGTATAGAGGTCCATTATACGACCCTACCTCGGAGCTCTGATCCATGTTTGGGTCTGTAACAACTACGAGAAAGCGAAACTTCAGCAAAAAAGTATGGACTATGGAAGCAACAAGTGACGAGACGCGTGAATGCTCAAGACGCTTATGAGCAGCCCTTGAAGCTGTCACAAAAGGATAGCAAAAGAAGGCGCTAGAAAAAGAAAAGAAAAAAAAGCTAGACGCTAGCCCGTAGCAAAAAGAATGGGTATCGTGCAATGGAAGGAAAGACATTATCTGTTTATGGCCTGCAAAGAAAACTACGTATAACATTGTAAGACTCATAAAATAACAAAATAAATAAATAATTGAATAAATAAGTAAATGACTGAATAAATAGAAAATAGAACAAAGTAGAAGATCTAATAGTCTGCAATGACTGAAAAATAAGAGTTTCTGTCTTCTGACAAGTAAGAACACCTGTAATAAAGTTCCTAAAATATCTTCCCTTCGATGTACTTACATAGCTCTTGTCCTGTTGCCATAAAACTTTCTATTTCCGTCCACCAATACCTAGGCTGCTGCAACCGGACCGTGACAATGCTATAAGCAGATTGCCATTTTTGTTAAATATAAGAAGTTAATGGAAGCAATATTCAAAGAGCCATGAATGCGTAGGCGAGCCAATTGTGGGAACTCACAGATCACCTGCATGAACCTTTGAATAAATTGATAAAAATAAAGTGCTACGTAAATTTGCTTTGTGCAAGTAATAGGCATGTCTAGCAAGGTGAGATGATCATTTCTGAGCAGGGTACCACAAACCATTAGTACGCCAAAGATAAAACTTGAACATGATTACGACGTTAATACGCCAATTTGCCCTGATACATCGAAAGAACTGCTTGCTGCTTGCCAAATACGTGGTCATCGATCACCAACCCAGGAATTACTCGATGCTCACCGATGATCAAATGCAGCAAATGCAATGCGGAATCGCCAAGATTTCAAAGAGGGTGATGTCTGAATATAGGAAAGATGTGAGAAGGGTTGCGTTTAGCTAGATTAGACACCCTGGACAGGGACAAGAAGGGGGATGGGATCGTCCTTGACTAGATAGGAGGAAAAGTGGTCCCACGTATAAATACTTACCAGTTTTGAATAGAGCCGTGACAGCCTCTTATCGTTAGTAGCGGTGAAGACTGTTTTGCTCTGCAGTAAAATTTCGAAAAACGATGCGATAGCCTTTTCGACTTCGCTATGGAGCCTGCTATTTCTTGCAGAGTCGCCATGAGATGTAACTTCAATGTAGAAAAAATAATATGTATGATGCTATAGACCGCTGCTCGGCCGAAGTCTAACTAGGAATTCATAACCCGGCTTCTACACGCCATTTTCGGACATAGTACCACGAAGCCACTTCAATGCTACTATGTCCAAACAATTTGTCGAACAT
>MU874392.1:0-10821 GCA_036418205.1 Ostertagia ostertagi
AGAGTAATTATTGAGCAATTCAGAAGAAATTGTTGAGCAGATCAACGTGTTCACCACTGATGACTCTAGATAGGCGGATGGCGCTAGGGATAACGCCACTCCTAGACGAGCTCGGAGCATACGTACGGAATCCGAAACTGAATTTTCGGATGTTAGGTATTCCCTACCCCTAACAATTCAGTTTCGGACCCGCCTTTGAGATCAATTCAGTCTAGAACAACCTTCGAGACTCAACTAAACAAAGCTTTCTCAGAAGAAAAAAAAAGATTGTAGATACTCGCAATCATCACGTAGAGGTCCTTTCCCAAAAAGCTAAGGTCAATCAGTATACAACTGTGGGTTCAATAGGATTAGCGATAGTGAAAGCAACTCAACAGAAAGAAAAAAACAACCAAAAAAAGGTAAGAACATATTATCACTGTCTTCTTGACTACGGGTCGACTAACAGTTGAGCGCAAGAGGGAAACGATCCGAGTAAATATCCGATTACTGAAAAAACAATCTTAAAGCATATTAGATATATAGGCAAAATGTTGGCGGATTGCTTTCGGGTTCTCAAAAAATTGTTTCTAGGGCATCGAATGTAATTTTGCTTGCAACACTTATGAACCAACCTAATAGATATGTTGAGTTGATAGGTTGCCAACATATTCGCTGACCAGCTTTGGATACGATTTCCCAGCTTTTTTGTGCTTTTTCACTTTTCACTGGGTATATTACGTTTATAGTTTGATACGCCAGGCTCATGTCATTTTAAAGGAAGCGATTACGATAAGAGGAGCGCATCGGGGAAGGGAAGCATATGCACCACACGAATCAGTTACTTGGCTGCCAGGGAAGCGAGGTGTGGCGCTTTCACGACGAAAGGTGCGCTGGTTGCTGAGCAGGACTTCGAAAGCACTCCGCCCCAAAAGCGATCCGCCCACTAGTTTACTTGGTGATTTGGACGCCAGCAGCGGCACAACTGGAGCAAACTCGATGGAGCATGGTTTGGCATGGTGCCACCAAACGCGTTGCGGTGAACTCGTTCATACGTCCGCTTTCTGTTCATGAGTGAAAACCAACGGCCAAAAAAGGGGTCCCGTTTTGCGTTTTCTTGACGGATTTCTCTGCTTTTTTCGCCACTGGCGTACCATTGAGCACCACCACGTCTCCTCTAAACCCTTCTTGAACCTATCGTAATCGCTGCCTTTAACAGTACGACTTGCGCGTCTTGACACTACCCTATTAGAAACCAGATGTGACAGTTCAATATGCAGTCATGATGGTATCGAGAAGTTGAGGTGAGCAGCTGAACCACCTTCAGGTTTTCCCACATTGAAAATGGAAGTGCTTCTCCATCCTACTGCGTCCGTTCCGTCCATCGAAGTATTCTTGAGAATTCTTGATATAATTCCTCAAGCAAGCTGAGCAAGCTGATCAGGCAGTTCTTCCCTTTGAAACAGGTAGCTTTTTGGAGAAACTGGAAAACTCCCAGATCGCTGACAGCGAATTGGTTCAGGAATGGTTTTTATTCTATGGAGAACTTGATCTTCGTTTTACACATTTTCTCGCACAGAACCTTTCCATTTCGTCGTTGTACTCTATCTCTCCTGCTAAGATGAGATCCTGAGGATGAGGTCAACCAGCAGAGTTTCCCGATCAGAGGCACAACCAAGATTGACGATTCAGATGTCGATGGCGATTTGATCTGTTTTTCTTTAGGGGGATGTAGACCAACTCAATCGAATATTCATTAAGCTAAAGCTTCAGTATTTGTAACTATGTACCAAAAACCATCAGCTTGAACTCCGATTGTTGCTCACTTTTGGCAATTTCTAGAGCTGCGATGGTTCCTGTTTTGAAATAGCAAAAACTAATCGCTACCTTCTCTGCCATGCGGGAGACTTTACACATTTCAGGAAAGGGCTATGTGCCGATTTTTGTCAGATGGAGGCGATTGAGCGCTGGAGGCTGAATCTTAGCCCAGGCTTTATGCAATAAACTTTTCTCCATATGGCTCTCAAAATATAACAATTGCAAACATTAACATAATTCCTGCGAATGTTTAAGCTATGCGAAATTAATCAACAACCTTAGATTACTGTATCACTAATCGACTTGTTGGCTGATGCTCGAATTCATCGAAAACACCTTGTAATCCCGTCCGTGAGGTGGGAGGGAATGTCAAACAGTCACGGTGATTGCATGCTATGCTCTAACAGAGGCACCAATGGTGTAGCGGTATCATTGTACCCTCCCACGGTACAGACCCGGGTTCAACTCCCGGTTGGTGCAAAATTTTGCATTTTTAGATACTGAAGATATCCTTGGGAGAAATCCGAAGCTAACTCTCCAATGCGAGCAAATCCTTTGAAAAGACTGTGATGATTATTGTCAGTGAGGTGGAACGAGAGCGAAACAGCTACGGCGCTTGCATTCGATGGATATAATAGTAGCAGAGATGGTGTAGCGCTATTGTTGCACTGTTCCGCGCTACAGTTCCGCGTTCGTCTCCCTGTTGGTACCGACTTTTTGCATTTTTGGCGCATACCTGCATCACAGGTGGGAAACGAAAATACAGTGATAGAGACGAGCTAGTGGTGAATCCTGAAATTACGGCGGCAGACCTTCTCGAAGTTTCCTTGAAAGCTCAAAGAAATGCTGTTTCTGATTCCAATACGTAGAACTAGACACACTTTATGAAGTGGAATCAGTCACAAAATTCCCTCTGATGTCTTCATAATTCAGACTTTGATTACGATGAAAATGGCAAATCGCTTGGTTGAAGGGTAGGAAGGAAGAATACCGATTGCTCGTGTTGTAAGCCCAATCGCCGCTATTGTCACTTGGAACTGGGCCACAAGTTCTTTGAAAGAGTTAGAAAATGCAAAAATTAAACCTTTAAGGGCTTTCTGCGCAAGGCAACCCTCCCGTAAAACTTGCAAGGGGAGCACGTCGGCTCCGCGCCGGAGACGGGCATCTGTCCACCATAAGATATTTGCTACAAAAATCAGATCTACGTTTTCAGGTGTTCATCAACGGAAGTACAGTAAACCCAGCAGGCTGCAGTTTTCGCCGCCACCTTTCCAAGCACCATGGAATTTGCTTTCTTCAGGTGGGCACTGTGCAATGTTTATCAATGACTGAATTACACGCTCATAAGTTTCACTCTTGTGCTTGCATTGGTTTTTTTTGACTTTCATTCAATTGCCTATCTCTAACGCATTTATCACTGATTGCTGATGACAGTGTCACATACTGATGGCCCTTTCTGTAGTGCGAGAATCGCCTCACGAAGCCGTCTTCTTCAACACTCTCTGGGCGTCACACGGCGTCCAAAAACAAATTGAACCAGTTGAAGAATCAATCTTTATACATTTCACAGTCGAAACAACGAAAACATTGCAAAATTCTCCAGTGTTGGCTATGCTTCATACGCATGTCGTTTAGCTAAATGTGTTTCAATTCGACTGGGGGGGGGTGAAGGACGTTGTCCAAACAAGGGTTGCCTGAGCCGTTGTCGTTGCCTTCTGACTTCATGATCATCTGCAACACCTTTCCTAGGCGAAGTTTAGCCACGAGTCCGCGGCGAGGGCGCGCTTTCCGGTCAAGAAATGTGAAATCAGCGCTATCGCAATATACGGAGGCGTGGTGATGGCAATGCATTTGAACTGCGTAAAATATGTCTTTTTTTTTGTCAAAAAAACGGGAGTAAGTCTACGCGGGGAGGAGAGACTTCAAAATGCGTGGGCCATTCCAATTTTCTTCAGAGTTCCTGCCCGCTCCTGCTTATTGCTTGTCCTAAAGGATGCCCCGTATGTTGTGATAGATAATTTTTTTCTGGAAAACGGATTCTGGACGCACGAAAATCTCATCTGGGTCTCATCCGGTAAGAGGGGGCATTGCGGTGCACGTCTGCTCTAATGCCAATTTGGCTCAAGGAGTCCTTTAAAGTTACGAGCTGCTATCAGCTTTTTTCCTATGTTATTTCTTCAGGTGTTTTGTGTAATGTATGTATTCTTGTACTAGATGACATTAACGTCTACGAAAAGTAATATTCACCTAGTCAGCAGGTCAGGACTAAGCCTAGGAGGGGAGGAAGTCCCCCGGGGAAAACCAAGATTGCTCACGGACCCGGGGCTCCTTCCCTTCTAATGGCTTAGTCCTGAACGTTTACAATAAAATAATATGCTTTCCGTGGTTTGAAATGCTCTAAATCGCTATGCCCCCCCTTACCGGATGAGCGCCCTCATCTGATCTGGGCTCCCTGGTTGCATATGTGGGAAGGGCATCGAAGCATTTTGTACGAAACATTGAGAGCTTTACGGAAGCATTGTACTTCGTTAAGGTGCTGCAAGAAAAAGTAGGTATTTTGGCTGGTCAACGAGTTCATAGTCGCAGAGGTATTTACAGTGTTCTTACCAACTTCAGCGCCGACTTACCAGCGTCAGCGCCACTTCTTCCCCCTAGCGCTGGTCCCCGTTGGCTGTCGATTTCAAATGAAAAACTCATTATTGTATTGTTCTCGTGTTGGAGCTGAACCTTGCATATATTTGTCCACTTTCGTAACTCTCAGCAGCTGATTTCGAATTCCGCAGAGTGGTGCTAATGAATCGCACAGCAGCTGCTGACAGTCGGCCGTCAAGGCAGCGAAGAGAGTGAAGAGATGGCACAGCCTCGCCACGGGAATATCCAAAACAATAATTCTCTGCGAATTCGTCGAAGGAACGACTGTGGAGGCAGCAGGGCGACGTGTTCCTGTCTGACTTTCGGATGCTGTGGAATCTATGAGAAACATTAGCATCACAGCACCACCAACCGCAGTGGGGTGTTAAAAGTCGAAACGATATAGAATTGCTAATAAGGCAACGGGGAGCTTTCAGAGGTGATTCTGACGCTTTAGTGCTTCTTAAATGGTTTCCTATTTGGATAGAAGCATTTCGAAACTATAACGGAGATACTGTATGCTAGAGTTTATGGTCAGACTCTCGCCAGCCGGATGAGATCGTCCAGAAACGTTTCAAATAGAGTCGTAGTTCGTTTTGAAGAGCGCTTTTCCCCCGTCATCCTTTGCCGAACGCCCACCATCAAGGATGCGCCATGCTCTCGAAAAAATTCCCCCGTCTTCCGGCTTTAGCTCCATTGACCGCTTTGATCCGACCTCACTGGGCTCTCGAAGGCGGTATATACTGTGGTTAGGCTTCTATCCTCCCATCCTACTCAACTGTGCTGCCCATCCCACCGTAACAGAATTACCCCACCTCTTGGAGTAGTCAGATCTACACTATACGGCTACTCCTTGATCTTCAGCCCACTAGCCGTTCCTGTGTCATCTACGTGTGCCAGAAAGCTGGCAACAACTCATATGGACTCCGTTGTACATGAAATACCGATGGAAGCACAGATACGATCACGCCGATGTCCCTATCGGCCTTTTTAAACGTCACTGAGAGGCGCTTTTCCTAGGCAGCGAACTGCTTGAGATGCATAAAAAGTCTGTTGCTTGGGGCGAGGCGCGAGGGGAAAAGAGTGGTGGGGCAGACAAAACCCAGCCAATCTAACCTGGACTGGGGTGGCTCTGTGCGAAGTTGATGCGAGGCGCCAGCACAAGTATGCGACAGAGGTAGACTAGTCTCGGTCGCTTTTCTCGAATCTGCAGAGGAAAGTTCCTGGAGTACTGACCGCCTATATGGTCAAAGCCGTTGACTAGTTCGCTTTCACGTTGGGAGCATTCTCGGGGTATAGGACTACGCTTCGAGTCCCAGAAGCAAGCACGAGCAAAATGTTCTGGACGACTTATCGGCATAAACCTTATAGTCTAGACATCAGATACTTCCATGCGACGGAAATACCGTAGGACTTCCCTCCTGAAGAGGATCGTCCATTCGATCGAGAACGATGGGATCAGTCATTAGTAGCATAACATAATCTTTAAAAGGTGCTTGGTGACAAGGAGTTCTGACATGAACAAGACCTCATAGAACTGCAGCTCAGCAACCATTTATTCCATGGCGTAGCCCAAGAAACAATTTATTTGAAGACAGAATTCTTACAAGTTTAATATGTCATGAGATCCGTTTGTCCTGAAGTGGCGCTTGAAATATCCTCGCCATGAGCAGAGGCCGAGAAAAGGGCTACGTCGGCACTCGGACGACTTTAAAAACTTCATCGGCCTGGAAAAAATATTTCAAAGAACATTTTCTTTTCGTACGTGGCTTTCGTAGTCAATAAAATTGCCAAGCTCGTTAGATTGAAAGATTTGAAGGTTGCTAGGGAGGTATTTGGGCAATGCTAGAATAATTGGGCTTGGAAAACTCGCTCAGCTGGAGGCGAAGAGCGTATCGGCTCTTCATTTTACACAAGAAAGCTCTTTTAGAGCCTTTTAGCATGAAAGGGATCCTGGCAGCTGAAACGAATTGCTCCTTATAAGGTCATGTCGTTAGTGTGGACATTCAAATGGAGCCGGCCACGGTTTTGGGACCAGTAGGGAAATGAAGTGATTCTAAGGGAGGATGCGAGGAATTACCCTGGCGTCTCCCCTCTCCTTGGCTTGATCACAGTCACCTCATCGCGGTTTTCGAAGACCCTGGGTTCATTCTCTCCTCCCCCCCCCCCAGGCCATGAGCGCTCCTTCTAGTGTGAGCCGCGTATTCAAATTCGACATAGAATCGCAAAATGAATTTTTGATGTGTACTTACCTACAAATGAGAAGCTGGCCGTATATAAATTGGTATTATAAATTGATGATCCGTCATATGTGACCTGTTGGGCTGCGACCACTGATGTGTGCGCCATACGGATTTCCCACAACAGAAGTGCTTCAGTTTTGCTCCGCCCACACTGGCGAACGCTCCGCCCACTGCTATTACCAGGACTTGGATTAGCTTACCTCGCTAGTCTATTCACTTTTTTCGCCATCTCCGGGCAGTTTTGGGCCAGAATGCGAGGTTTTAGGATTTAGCCCGCATCGGTGCGCGCGGTCCTAAAACATTTGTTAGCCCTCTCCTATAGGAAACATTTTCCCACTACTAGACCGCATCGAAACCGGAACGAACCGCACTACTTGGACGCATGTCCCGCCCATCGCGGCCGAGGCTCTGCATAGCTGGTATGTTTTTCCTGGTATCGTTAGCCCATGCCCATCCAGCTCTTCCACTCGACCCTGCCTCCCATGTGTTTCATGGCACCAAACTTTGATGGCAAAATCGGTATATGTTTGCAGCAAGGCGCTCTGCTCTGTTTGGTGTCCCCACACTTACCTTGATCATTGAGTTCGCCAACCAAGTTCAGCGCTAACCTGACTCAACTTTTTGTTTCCAAGGACTATAGCGGGATCATTTTGTGGTTTCGTTGCTTACTGGGAACCACTGAGCCCCGAATTCAGCATATGGCCCTGTGTAGCAGTGCATTGTAATGTCCGCCACTAGCTGTGATATCTGCACCAAGTATCTTTTGCCTTAACGCTACTATTTAGCCCTAGTTTTGTTCCTGAATGTCCCCTTCCAAGATGAAGCTCTTCAGGTTCCATCAGTTGTTGTCGCCGTTTCGCCTCTGCTCATCTTTCCAAACTTCATTTTTCTCCAATGTTTTGTAAAACTTAGCGGAATCACCTTCAGGAAGACATGTTTATACAGCAAATAAAGTAAGAACTATGAAACTACGCTGAAAAAGCGCTGACTATTCGCCGGGGTCATTCAGTATCGGGGCCGCCGACAGGTTTTTCCTCATCGTCAGCAAACAGACGTCGACGCGAGTAATGACACGCGACCAAACGGGCAGAGTCACCCTCTTCTCTCGCGCTTTTGCCAGCACTGAATAAACATACCAACTACGGTACTTCCATAATGAATTCCGCACACGAGGTCGCCTACGCCATCACAGAGCGACGAGCGAGTCGATTCCTAGTCACCAAGCACTTTACGGACGACCACACAGAGCTGGCCGCCCTGTGTGGTCGATGCCGTCGAGCAGCTCACTGTGATGGCCACCGGCGCTGCCTCTAACGAATGATTAACTCAGCTTAGATTCATTTAGATGCCCGACTGTTTGCTTGAAGCACTGGACTCTTCATAGAAAAGGCTAGAAGACGTGTAGGCACTGATTTGGAGCATATTTTGGCAGCGTATCCGCGAAACTTGTAAGTGTTATTGAAGGCGCTCTGGGGAGCGATAAAGGACCACGCCATCAGAACAATCCAATAATGCACTCTCATGCGCACACCGAAAAAGTGATTCAGCTATATGAGGATTGACAGGGCTTATGAAACCAGTTTGGGCATAACTTTTCTTAGCCTTAAAATTCTCTCAAACTCCGAAATTGGAGGGAATTTTGAGGCTGCACCTTGATAGAACCACTGCAGAGTTTGTCAACAATGCAACAAAAAATGCTCAAGAACAGGTTGCTGCTCTTGCTGGGTTGCACCGCGCATGCAGTCTGTATTCGGGTTTTCAAAATACGGACACCCTACCATGTACCTTGACCTTTTTTTGAATTGCAGGGTTTCGTAAGATGCTTTTGATATTCTATTAGGACTGTTACATTGTTTGAAGGCGGAATACATACATATACAGTCGATATCTCGAAGTCAGATTAGGCGTGGCTATGGATTTGACGTGGCCGTTGCACTTGATAGAAGTCGTGTGGATAAGCTGCTTTCTAACATACTTCGCTGGATATCAGCAAAGCATGCTGGAAGCAGCTTATCCGCGCAACTTCTATCAAGTGCGGCGGCCGCCACGTCAAAACCCAGAACAATGCCTAACCATGTGGGACTGTGGGAGTAAGCCTTTCGAGGGTGTTTTGCGCTTGAAGTCAGTGATCGTGGATCCTGGAGAGTGGAACACCTCTGGTAAGTGAGTCCTCACCCCATGGGAGGTGATTGAAGAAAACTCTACTGTAATGACAGATGCAGGCGGTGGATTTTACCAATAGGTCACGGATAAGCGTTCCAGCATGATACCCTGAAATACAATGACGCACGCAAGTGTTTAATGCTTGACAACCACACATAATGAAGAGGCAGAAGCGATTTCCTGCATGATGAGCCAAGGTAAGTGAAGTCCACAAAGAAAGGTGATCACCTTTGAAGACAGCTAACAAATTCGTGTCCGTCCTTTCTGAACCATTTAATTATGGTTATACAATACAATATGAAAACGTTTAGGCAATGATGACACTAAGATTTTCATAAAGTCCCAACTAATTCCTGGTTCCTGTAACAGCGTCTTCGAGCCAGGGCAAGTCTTCGCGATGCGCCACGCATCCAAACTCCCATCACTTCCCTCAGTGATGTATTTGAACGCCTGGTAATGGTGTCCAGGCAGTTGCTAGCAAGCCAAAATAAATCTGTCGATTGTTTTACTTTTCGGAAAGGACCAGTGGTAACCAACTTTCGTAAAGAACGAATTATAGCCCCTGATGTGGGCCAGGCGTTTTCTCCATGCGCACAACTGGGCCACTGCGCTTAGCCTCACTCATTACTTGTTTGTGATGCTCCCCAAAATAATTTCTTATACGAAGATATACTTTCCTAGCATTATTGATAAAAAGGAAAGGATAAAGCATTTGCCGTTGATCAATCCCGTTTTGGGATGCGGCACGCATTCTACTTCCATTTGTACATTCGCAGTGGCATTTGAATGCGATGTGGCCTATACAATGACTTGCGGGGGCCAGCCGATGTTCAAGTCAGTGTTTTTATCCTCCAGACAAGTCTGGTACCAATTAACCGACCCCGGAGGGATGGAAGGCTTGGTTGGCCCGGGCGACTCACGACCCAGGATTTGATCCCCGGACCGCTCGCGTGGTGAGCGCGCCACTTGTCACTACACCACTTCCGCCCAGTTATTGATAAAGATAAATAATTGCGCCTGCGTTTTTCTGGCTTTTTTGGAGATTTTGCACAAAGAGCTTGTTCTTCACATGTGCCTCATAGCAAGCGCGACAATGAGAAGGAATCCAATGTGAACGGAGTAGCCTGACCGCTGGAGGTCTCGAACTGCTCAGAAGCCTGCTATGAAAATGAGGAACTGTAGAACTCCTCACTATGACCGAAATACGCAGTTCACATTTTTGGGTTGCTCATTTTGGTCAACTTAGCTGGCTTGAGTGAAAATGGAACTTCGCGTCATTCTGGACTTCCTTGCACCATAGCCGATCTCGCCCCACCCAAACACTACTATGAGGGATGTTGACAATACTGGAAACGACGTTGTAGGATTCTTAAAGGCCACGATTTGGTCCCGGCCATAGCGCTCTATGTAACATTTCTCAGCCGCGATGGCTCTAAAGACATTTAAGTTGGCGGTGGCCTATACGTGACTGGGACGGGCACTGTCTCCTTTTCGCTTTGCTCAAATGCAGTGATTACGATAGGTAGTGGGCGGTGCAGTTTGAGTGACGTCATTGGCCTTCAGAGTGGGCTAGACCCCTCAGTACGCCTCGGGGTTCGGCTAAAACCACAACTTGACGCCCTTTCGCCAATGGCATACATCGACGTTATGAAAACCGTACCGCCCCACCAGCCAGCGTCCTAAATGTTGTCAATGAGGTCAGCAATAAGTGATATCAAAAGTTATTCAGCCTTGATTGATGGTACAATGTGGACTGTTACAACTGATGCTAGAGCTGTGAGAAAAAGCTAAAAATTTTCTCATAAGCGTGTGTCATGTTGCCAACACGCCTCAGCCATTGCCCTTTCAATTTCAATAGCATGAGCTTCATTTCGTGCCGATTTCATGCCAAAAGAAGGAGAAAATTCACAATCCTCAACTGAAAATGAGCCTAAACAATTTACATAAATTTTGAACGAATGGTATGAAAACAAACAGAAGTTATTAT